>OY365811.1:1163513-1321013 GCA_959347315.1 Bimastos eiseni
CTTATTCATGAGCTATGCGTCGATGCAGACCTATGAATAATAAATAGTCTAAGCTGACACTAATATGGAAGATTTGTGAAGCCGAGGAAAACTGGGTCACTAACCCAGGTAATGTTTGTGACTACATCCGGGACTTTCGGAGGAAAAATCTGCAGCCGCGTTTTATGGCAAAATAAAATGATATAGCCTATGCAATATAAATAAAATGTGCCATTATTTATAAATAAAACTTTCAATATAATTAAAATGTGCATTAATTTAGATGAACTTTTCGGCGATCATACGTTCAAACTTATCCTGCCAAGAACTCAGATGACTTTTTATTCATTACAAAGCCGACCACAGGCATTGCCAGCAATCATGTAGACTATCAGAAAAGACGATCACTGATTGGCTGACATGCTGCGGCTTCATATCCCTGCCATAATTAGTCCCAGGTTTAAGTCTACCGTCTACATGGGCCTACACCTAGTGAAATATCTGGCTCTTGATTGAAAGCTCTGCTGCTATTTCAAAGGACAACATTTAGGGACTTCTTAGGGCCACGCAAAAATAGCGCATCAGACACCAGGCGTGCTACATCAAAAGAAGTCGAGGGAATTGCTGGCAGGCGAGAATATGCCTTAATTAATTGACTGAAGCTGAAGAAACCGATACAACCCACACAAATCCAGTTTACAAAGAAAATTAATAAAAGAAATATGAAGACTTTGAGATCATTTTACAAGTTTTTTATTCATCAACGCCCTCTTCCACAATCTTGTACAATTAAAGAAACTTCATAATTACTAGGAATGTAATTAATTAAGAAACCCATGTTGACTAAATCGTAAGCCATAATTCAGATAGTTAGGTAACGATTAACACGGTCCTTCTACGTAATTGCCCTAATTAGGTCAGCTTTGCTTCGAATTAACTATCAACTGAATGATAGTACAGCAGGAAAACAAAGCCAAATAATGTAAAATAACAGAATAGATTAGATTGGATGGCAAAGGATTAGCATCAGATCAAGCTTAGATAAGATCCTGAGTAGATGATCTTAAAGGAAGCCTAAATAAATTCTTCAAATAAATAAATAAGATTAAATTGGATTCAATGTGAATCTAGATTAGATTAGAATGCAGCCAAAAATGCACATTATGTATAACGTAATGGGCGCCCTGCATGGCTGCCGACGGTTAAATTTTGACTCCTGTAATAATTTGTCATCATTTGTTCATACTATGTTTGTGGTCATACTGTGGTTTGTCAGTTTTAAATTAACGAATAGAATTATTATTATTATTATTATAATTAGAGAAGACCTTTCGTGCAACACAGAAGCGGAATTCCAGACAGTCTAAGAAATGAATTGTTTTGACGATTATTCATCTTAGAGGCCTTGGAACCGCGAATCGAATACTCCGCTCGTCAGATTCTTCTCCTTGAGTCGGGCGCGCAGTAGGATGTGCTGGAGGACACCCGTTCGAATGTCCATCTGGAGGGACTCCTGCTTCAGCTTTGTCATTGCCTGTCGGATCCTTGCCAACGGTGCTAAGAACAAAGCACACAAGAGATGCACAGTACAAAGAGAAACACAGGTCATAGATTCTGCCAGAGTTAAATAGATTGGACCCAATACGGGCATTATATGATGGGTCCCATAGGCATAATAAGGGAAATAAGGGACTCCACGGGCATTATATGGAACACCATGGGCATTAATACTAACCTCGCTCCTTACCAATTCCGGAGATGCCTTAAGACTTTTCTGTTCCCTGGCCCAAGCACAGACGCCCATTGAGAGCGCTGCTGATTCGAGCGGCGCTATATAAATGCTTCATTACATCACATTAGATTGGGCTCAAAGAACATTAAATTGGACCCATGGGTATTAGATATAGAACCCATGGGCATTAGATATAGGATGAAAAGGGCATTAGATATAGGACCCATGGGCATTAGATATAGGACCTAATGGGCATTAGATATAGGACCCATAGGCATTAGATAGATAGGACCCCAAGGGCATTAGATAGATAGGACCCCATGAGCAGCACTAGATGGGACCCATATGGGCTCCAAACAGGTCTCGTTTGGGAATACGGTTCTATATCACTTTTATAAACTGCGCTGGTTTTCCAGTCTACATGTGCCACACTATCGTCGTTTCAGTGTCAAGGGCTTTATGCGGGCATGCTCTAAAAGAACTAGTGCTCTAAAGACAGACCTTTTGAAATAGCTTATCCACAAAGGCTGCCTCTCCATCTCAGATAACTTATCTCTATGATCCAATGACCCGATCATGGCTGTCTTCTTGACCAGCAATGGTTAATACCTCGTGCAGTAGAAACTGGTGCTACCACTAATTACAGTCGTAATTAAACACGCAAGAGGATCAGTGACATCCAAGTAATAACTGCTCATGAAAACAAAGCCTATTAGCCTGATAGCCTATTAGCCTATCAGGGCCATAGAGACAATACCTCCGTCTGTCATGCTTGATCCACGCTCTTCCATATCCTGCTTCGTATGATCCAGTTCGTCGGAAACCTAATAGCACATAGTCAGAATGACATTGTCTAATGAAATCACTTGTTGCAAATTTACAAATAAAATACAAACGCTTTTGTCGCGATTCTAAGCAATTTCAACTTGCAATTTTCAGAACACAACCTAAATGCATTATTGACCAGGCCACAACAATATTATTATTATCAATTAATATTATTATTATTATCAGTTAATATTATTATCATAATTATTATTATTATCATACTTACATTTATTATAATAATTATTATTAGTATTATAATTATTATTATAGTTATTATCATAATTATTGGAAACATTTTTAACGAATGCAAAGTTAAACAGAAAGAAATGCGAATTGGAGGCGTGGTAGTTCTTCAGTCATGAAGAGAAGAGAGCTCTTACGTGAAACCAGATGCTTGAAGTTCAATGGAAAAGAAATAGTTATTATTGAGGCATTTCATGAAAGAAGAAAATGAGTTTGAGCTACAGAAAAATATTAACAGTCAATTAATAACATTCTCTGTGTAGGGACCCTGAGCAAGTCCTTCGTACACAATTGCTACTTAATATAACAGCAATTGCGCCGTCGAGGCGCGTGTGCACTTCTGAACAAATCATAAAAAGGGCAACGTCAAATAACAGTTGTGTATTGTATGTATAGACAAGCTTCAACCTCAGCCAGCTTCCTTGTGAGCTCTGTGACTCCTCCGCTGGCCTGTCTGTACCGCTCCTTGATCTCGGCCAGTTCGTCCTGGTGGCCACGGTAGTCCTGGAGACGATGTTCCAGCTGGTTGTTGACGTACGTTTCTCGACTGGCGATCTTCTCGAGGGTCCGACCAATTTCATCTTGGAGTTTGTTCAGCTGAGGCAGCATCTCTGCCAGAGACGCATTGATCGTGTTCGTGTGTTGGTGCATCTGGTCCAAATGGTTACGCCAGTCCTGGGATACGGAGGAGGAGAAGAAACAACCAGTTATCATCATCATCATCATTATCATTCATGCTATCATCAACATTGTCATCAACATCATCATCATCATAAATATCATCAATATTATCATCAACATAATCATAATCGTAACTATCACTATCATCAACATTATCATCATAATTATCATTATCACTATCATCAATATAGCCATCATCATCATTATCATCATTTGTCATTTTCATAAATTCATATACTCGTAAATTTTCAATCAATGTCAATTTTATTTATGTAAAAGTAAAATAAATGTTAATTTTAGTTATTACAGATGTAACATAGCATAATTAATGTAACAGTAGTGTTATGTAAAAAAATGGTACGATAGGCAGATGCCAACCTTGTTGTCTGCTCGGATGGTGAGTTTGAGCTGTGGAAGAACCCTCTCCACTTCCAGTTTCCACTCAGCAGAGTCCGTATTTGACTCCATGATCACTTCCGGTTTGCTGCTCGTTCCTTCATCCTGCTTTCCGCTCTTCCGCTGCAGGTCATCAACCATCAGAACATGCTCCTCCTCTTCGATTTCATCCTCTTCCTATATCGAGGTCAGGTCAAAGTTAAGATCTGGATTAAGTAGGAGATGTTATTATTGAGGTGAGGTCAATGCTCAGGGTCAAGTGTTTGGCTCAAGAATGAGTAATTATTATTATTATTATTAATATTACTACTATAATTATTATTATTATCTTTCTTATTATTATCAATATAAATATTCAATCAATCAATCAATCGAAAATACTTGATATAGCGCCCCTTCAAGATATCTACTCAGAGGCACTCATTATTATAATTATCATCATTATTATCTTTATCATTATCAACGTTGCCGCCTAGCGAAAGAAGGACTAGTGAACCTTACGGGGGATACGGGTATCAAACTTAGTTCCTAAGGTCTCTGCCCCAGTGTGTTCTCCATTACTCTACAGACCCCCAATATCAAATTACAGTTGTATTGTGTTGTAGATCGGTCATTCATTGTTAGAGTAAAGCTCTGTGTAAAATGTATCTGTGATAATATGTTGAACCTGGAAGAGGTCCTCTTCCACTTTGTTCATGTTCATCTCCGAGTCGTCCTCCATGATGTTTTCCTCGTCTGCTGCCTCCTCTGGATAAATTGGACTGGAGGGAAAAAGAAAATAAGAAGGAAACACGATCAAAGGATTTCATATTTATTATGTAATTATCATTGATTGATTGTGGATTTGTTAAGGATTTATGATGGACTAATTATGCATTTAAAATGAACAATATTATAGTTTATCATGGATTTATAATTAACAATATTATCGTGTATCGTGGATTTATAATTAACAATATTATGGTTTATTATGGATTTTGATTTATTAAGCATTTACTGGGTCTACTGGATATTGACATGATAACAGCTTGGCTTTGGTGCTCCATTGATTTATGCCTTCTGCATTAGACACTGATGTAATATCGATCGATCGATCGATCGTGATCCATCCACCAACCAACCAACCAAATAATCAATCAACCAATCAATCAATTGATCAATGTATGCTGGATAGTGGCTCATGCTGAGCTGTCAACGTAGACCTCGGGGTTCAATCCTTGTCAGGACGAAGGATATTCAGACAGTTCTGCACCACTTGTGCCCCAAACTCGGAGATGAAAGCAAAAAAAAAATCGAAAATTGACAATGAACCTTTTCCAAGAGAAGTTCTTCGCCTTCAGCGCCTCATCTGCTAACCGATCTAGAACCCAAAGGCAGCACTCCCCAAACCCAGTCTTCAGCTTGTGGGGAGCAAAGTCCGGCTTATGGCCCTGAAAGACAAAACACAAACAAGTATCAGAGTAGCAACCTGGGCACTTTAAAACTCAAATTTTATTAATTTTATTTATTTTATTAGCTTCATTAGGGCTGTTAGGGTTAATTATTACATTTTTATAATAGTCAACTATTCAATAATTAATTATTAATTAATAGCAATATATGTGAATAAATGTATTCCCAATAAGTAATGACAAATATATATGGCCCTGAACAAAACAAAACACAAACAAGTCACTGAGGTGCAAGAAGGGAAGATTTTTATTACGGCTGTCAACAATTAATTTTTTATAATAGTTAAGCATTCAAGAATTACCGAGTGATCAGTACAATAGTTTATTGCGATTAAATGTATTCCCTAAATAGTAATAACAAAATTAACGTCATTTATTGTTTGTCATTCAATAAAATAATAAATATTTATATAAATATTTATATAAATATTATATAATAAATATTTATTGCTAGTTAGTAGTTTTTTTTCCAGTTATGAGCCATTATAACCAAGTCAACTCAACCGAACGTCATCTATGAGGCTCTGGGCTGCTTACCAACTGTTTCAGTTCATCCAGAATGAGAGAAACAGTCGCATTTGGATCATCATTCTGAAATTGAAACAAACAAACGTCTCTCAATTCCTAACTCAGCATCTTTTCTAAATCCAAAACGCCAATTCAACAGAGCGCAGTAACTGGATATACACTGACGCAGGAACTTTTATGTTGGACTTGACACATATTCGAAAGGAAAGACCAGCCGCAAAAGCAACATGCAAATGTAAGGCATATCTTTTCCCCCGTGGTATCCGCACTGAGAACAGTTCTGAATAGTCATTCTACGGGGGGTGCTGTATAAAGCTAAACATACAGTACGACATAAATACAAACATAAGCATGCTTATATAGCGACTGTATGGCTTCGATCCTGCTCATTTCTCTATGAGCATGATAAAAAAGAGATCGGGTACGATCCTTTCATTAAATTTAACTCTAGAATTACACAAGGACACAGCAAATTTAAAGAAAACGTTAGTTTTACCACTTAACATGAAGCAAGCAATGTCAGTATTTGTCAGATACCTCTTGTGGCTGTTCAACGTGTTTTCCTGACATCTGAAGAAGCCATGCGGCGATGGAGCTGAAGGCAAAGAATTGCTCACCAGGGTTGATCTTAATGGCAAAATAATGTCTAAAAAAGGTACATAGAGAGATGAGCTTCTTTACCTTTACCACATCAAATAAAGACCACAAATGCATGAATGGCACTGGATAACAAAAAATATCTTCACAAAAGTAGAACCAGTGCTGGATAATAATAATATCTTCATTTCATTTCAAACTGACAAACTGTAGTAAGACTATACATACAGTATGAACGGATGATGACAACTGTCGGCAGCCATGCAAGGCGCTAAAACGGCATCAATTACCAATAGTTGGATATTTATTTCTCACCTTGAAAACGGTTTGTGTCCAAGCTGTTTACAGAAGCTGTCCTCATAGTGAAGCAGCTTCAGTTTATCAAGCAACTCTTCCATGACTACAAACGGCTGATATTTGGCACTGGGGCTCACGACGTCGCCCCCTGCGGCACCAGATTTCCCTTCATCTTCATCCCCCGACATGATGATTCTAATTCTACTGTTTGATTTCTATCAACCACAAAGAAGTAAATATTGAAATTTGAAGAATAAAAACAATAATGTAATATTAAGCGGAATGCAATTTGGGATTAAATGAGAACACAGCTCTTGTTTACACTGTGTCCAAAGGCCTAAACTTAATACCGTCCAAGTACATCTGTCATTTTGGTTAAAAATAAACCATTATAACTATTACTTATACCGCAACGAACAGGAAGCTAGTCAATAACGAAATAGGCCTAAATCATACGAATAATCTAAAAGATAAATTATGAACATCTGAGGCGAATGAACGCATATTTAACCTGAATAATAGAACAGCTAAATAATACCACTGAAGACGCAGATGACGATAAAAGCAATACTAGGAAATACCTAATGTTTTAAATTTCATCAACAGCACCTTCTCAAAGTAGCCTAGCTCACGAAACTATTTCACCGGAAGTTGTGATGAACTGCAGATTTTTCTCAGTAATTATGCAATTACTACAGAGTCGCGGGCAAATTCATATTATACCATAACATTTCGGAATGCTTTTAAATCGTTCAAATTATTCAAGCGTTTAATATAGAGTTTTGTAGGCTTTTTGGCCGCAAACAAGTTTAATCATTTGTTGTCATGGCAGCGAATAACTCACAGACATATAGACAGTAGAATGCCACTTTCTCCCGTAATTGCATTGACTCATATATATATATATATATATATATATATATATATTCAGGAAGCCAAAACCCTCTCTTAAATAAACAGTTAAAATCGCGCTTTATATAATGTCGAGAATAAGTTTTTAAATTTGCAGCTAACTTTAATTCAAAGAATGTTAGGCGCTATATAAACGGTCGTAATTACAATTACGAATTATAACGGCATTAACTGGGATTTCAACTACAGGTTAACCGTAAGTTACATAACGCTGACTGCAGGCCATAATACATCAGAATGTAAGTCATCTACGCGATGAAGTAGCCTGTTAAAAAAATAAAACAGTATAATATCGTAAATTAACTGAATTAGGCAGGACGCTAGGTCTATGGACAACGGGTTCAGTGACATTTTTGTAATTAGGGCATACATCAATTAAGGTGTAGAGTATATAATATATAATCATTTTAATGTTTTCTTTAGCGAACATAGGCCTCATCCCTGCTGCCTTTCAATGCATAATCGAATGAGATCCTTCATGAATAGCAGCACGTTATTGGAAACTCTTATTGGATGAGGCAATGAGTGTAAATCCTCGAAAATTTCTCATCGCCAAATCATTAATGAACACTGTCACCTAATTTAAATTTTAAAGCTTGTCTTTTTACATTGCAATATGACTAGGAATGCAGCGAAAGCTGCCATACACAAGACTTGCCAGTTCAGCCGCACTAAAAATTAACAGTTGTTTTTGCATCGTATGAGGTTGATGCTTTACCTTGCATAGAAAGAATAGGGACGCAGATCACGAGTACTCGTGTTGGGTGTTTGTGAAGATTGTGTGTAATTTGATTACAAATACGGTCCATCGCTCGTTCCTGGTTTATTTTTGCAATTTATTGCGAGGGTTATTTTATTTTAAAATAAAATGAGCAGGTACGGAATGGATCAATTGTTTCTGGTTGAGGGAATTTTGCTTTACTCAAATGCATTTTTCGTTTTGGTATGATACCCTGTTAGCGGCGGCAAAGTCCTTCGCAAGGTTCTAAATTAGTTTAGAATGTGACTTAAACTCCCAACCCTGCAGCGTAAAACGATAGCGATGTTAACGGTCAGCTTGTTTTAGAACGAATGTTCGAGGTAGATGGCTTAGATGGAGGCTAATTAGTGTCGTTGATGGTCATTGGTGAAGCAACTTTCAGGAGGTTATGGTTATGGAAATGCCGCATAAGATTTACTAATATTGAAGCAATAAATCAAAAAGGCAATGGCGTAAAATGGGGAGAAAAGGATGTTTTAGGATGAAAAGCAGAGATCCAGGGTCATGTTCAGATCTGTCAACTCAAACAAAACTTGATTCCTCATCATCACTGTTTTCCAAGAAAGCAGATTGAAAATGTTGCAAAATCTTCTTCTATTGTTTGCTAAACATCAAATTCAGATAAATAATTCTTGAATTACAGCAAACGGAAGAAACTTTACTACATGATATTATCTATAGGTAAACATTTGCAACCCAACTTCTTTATGACATGACTGAGCTGCAGTCCCATTTCATTGAGTATGTCTGTCAATGCTGTGACTGCTCAGTACCCCTTTCCTCTTCCTCCCTCTCTTCTTCCTTTTCATCCTCTAGCTCTGCCTTTTCCTCTAGCTCTTCCTCCTTTTGGTGATTTTGGTGATGCACTCTCAGGTCTATGAATGGCGATGGGCGAACGATAGAGGTCTGTCGTGAATTCTTGCAAGACCGTTGCAAGCGATCTTTGAGCGAATGCAGATACGCGCATCCACCGCCGCACGTCGAGGTCTTCAATGGCAGGGTCACCTGCTGCGTCGACTCACTCAGGGTAAAGCGATGTCTGCTTTTACTCATTATCTGCCAACCTATGGCTGCAATAAATGTACACCAACTGTCCTGTGTTTTGTAGATTCCCACAGTACCCTAACAAAAGTGAAAATCTAATATCTGTGATGTGTTGTACATAAAACAATTGATGTGGGATCAAGACCAGGCCCCAGAAAATCGTGAACAGCAAGTTAGATGACGGGTTAGGTGAAGGGTTAAGGGTTTAGCCAATCCAACCCTTATCAACAGCTATAACACAATCTTTGTCTCACTGAGCTGATTCTGCTGTTCGATGATGTGGTTAAAGGTATTGTGGAAACTGGAGAGTGTTCCAACATACATTGCATGCAGGGCACTCATACATGTATATCCATAACTGAAGACCAGAACTTGCATGCTTACACATATTTTCGTGAGTCCATCTTGTCCCCTAATGAACATGCTCCCTTTCCTCGGAATAATATTTTCTTGCCTCGAAGATGCAATAAGGGCTTTAAAGAAATTATTTTAGATTCGTTTCGATTGTCATTTTTAAACATGCTGCTGACTAATTACCATAAGAACAGCATAATTGCCACAACGGGAGCCTTGTTACCTCTGTTGCCCCTTTGCTATGGAACGGTCTTCTTGCTGTGGCTCGTGCTGCAATCTTATCTAGTACCACAAGGGTTTCTGCTCGTTCTCTTAAATTTTTTCTTTCCTCTAGGGGTTCTTTGCACTGGGAGCGCCTCTGATTAGGCTGTACTGTGGCGCTTTATAAATCTGCAAATAGAATAGAATAAGAGCAGCTTAATTACCATATGCACAGCATAGTTACCATTTATAAGAGCAGCCTAACCGTATCATTGTCTGTTGTCATTTAGGATAGGTGCAAACGAGATGACCCACCATGCAGGTACCTGCATCCTCCGCCGCATCTCAAGGAGATGCTGCTGACAGCTGGCCGCAGCGCTCGAGCCAGCGGCGGGTTTGGTGGAGCCGGTGGTTACCCTGGAAGTGGAGGCCCAAGGAGCGGTGCTGGGGTAATTTATAATTGTAAAATCTGACTTTTTATTGTGTAATCTGACACTTTTTTTATTGTGTAATCCTAAAAATAATTTAATAGTTGAATCTGATTCTTATAATTGTGTAATCTAACACTTTTTTTACTGTTTGATCTGACACTTTAATTGTTTAATCTGAGTTTTTATGGTTTAATCTGACTATTGCAATAGTTTGATCTGACATTTTTTTCCAATCTGACATTTTTGTAATTGTAGAATGACATTTTTGTAATTGTTATCTGACACAATTATATCTAAAATTCCACTTTGTAGGAAAACTCGTCTGTGGACATTAGTGCATGAAAGCCACTCTCATAAATACAGAATGATAAGTTCCTGAGTTTGAAAGCAATTGTAAAAAGTCTTGAGTTTTTGAGATGCTTTTCAATGATTGAATCTGACCGACTTACCTAATCATCTGATATATCTGAATGTGTTTTGCTGTCTTTGTAAACAGGATTCCTACAGAGATGACTTTGTTGGTGTTAATCCATATTTCGACGGTGCCCCTGGCCAGTCAGAGTTCTTTGGTGGTGGTGCTCCCCCAGGGGGTCGCAAGGGGTCGTGGGGGGATTCCCAGGAGCGCTCGTCAAAGTCAAACACAGTTGAGGTGGGACATTTTTTTACGCATGTTGTGGTTCAGTCCTAGTTCGTTAGGAGCTTGGTGTCCCAAGCCATTATCTGCACAGTGTATGCGTGAATGCATTGCTTGCATGTAAATGCATGTATACATCATGCCTGTATGCATCTAATAAGACATGAAAATGCATGAATATACTCTGTATGTATCTCATATCGGATATAGCCTGTGCGCAGAGGCGCCATGTTATATACGCGAAGCCTCACATTTTCATAAGAAATAATTGAAATAAATTTATTTACTTCTATAACTAACTAATAGATTTCTTGTTTTTTAAATAAATAACCAATGAAATGGACTTGACTTTCATTGTGAATTTTTAAATCGTGATTTTCTGGTGAATTATAAGTGCACAGAGTTTAACAAACAAAGAATTATTATTTTTTTAGTAACTTTGTATTTGTAAGTATAATGCTTGATATTGCAGAAGACCTGATATTCAGCCAACACGAATGTCTGCATATTGTAACTTGACTCCATGACACCTGCATGATCATCTAAGCAGCCAGTCATATAGATAAATTCCGTTTTGATTATTCTGTCCTAAGGTCTGCCGTGAGTTCTTGCGAGGCAGGTGCAGCCGAGACCCGGACGACTGTCGATACGCGCATCCACCACCGCACATGAACGTCGGCAGCGACAAAGGCGTCACTGTCTGCATGGACTTTGTCAGAGGATACTGCAATCGAACCGCTTGCCGCTACTTCCACCCCCCACCTAGTCTCCAGAGCCGTATTCGAGGAGGTGGAGGCGGTTCAGTAAGTAGGTTTGGTATGTCTGGGGAACGGTAAAATAGTAATGGTAATACACTTGTTTTGTGGGAAAAAACGTAAAAGCAAAAAGGGGGTAAATATAATACAATGCAATAGAACTGTGATTTGATAGTGCCCTCGTTACAAAAAGTTCAGAAGTGCATGTTATTTTAGTGCGTACTTTTTATATGTGGAAAGGTATAAGTGATGCACTTGATACATGTGAAATTGTAAAGGTAATACACCTGATTCGGTTGAGGTAATATGCTTGTTATATGTGAAACAGGAGAAAGCTAGTAATAAAGTTAAAGGTTGTTTAGACAGATGATGGCTTGAAATTAGTTTCAAAAGATCTCAATCAATTGCATTTGATGTGCTGAGTGAAGCTTCGAATGCGTACATTTGGAGGTGTGTTTATTCGAGACAGGATTTCTGTTCTTTTATTTATAGTCTGGATCGTTTGGAAGGAAGCGTTCGTACCCGGAACCGGTAAATTTCTATTTTCTTCCAACTGCCTATGATGTGTGGTTAAAATGACTTGGTGGTGGTATTTTAAAATTTGAATTGAAATATTGGTCTTATTGAATGGTTGAATGACTTGCTCTGATGAATAACTAACTAGTTGCATAGTGACAGCGATAACTTGCAATACAACACTGCTAAAGGACCAACGATTATTCTGCCGCCCTTAACCCCTGATCAATTCCGTAAGCACCTGAAAACTGCCTTCTTCATAAATGAAGACATTGGCCGAAGTCAGGAACACCTCAGACTTACAATGGCGCTATATTAATACTTGATTACGATGGTTGGATCAAAATGGTGATAATTATGGTGACAATAGTTTTTTTAGCCATTTATGGCATGCCAAATCGGTCGTTACATGTTGAGACAAATTGCAGAAAGTTTACTACAATTCAATTCACAAGGAAGCAGAATTGTGGCCACTAGTTTTGCCCAGAGTTTTTGTATTGTTGCTGGAATTTGTCAATTCACATGTTGTTTATGTTTAGGATGAGTACAACAATGGAGGGGGCGATTTCAGTTCTGCAAAACGCCAGGCAACGGACGATCTATATTCCTAAATGACATCGTCTGTCCCCTTCTTTGTCTCTGTCAAAAGCTCATTTGGTTCAAAGACATTTGCTGTTTAAAGGAGCTGTCGGTGATTGAAATGTTTAAGTGGACTTCATTTTAAAAATCAAGAAATCTTTCTTGGATTTAAATGCAATGTCGTGGTGTTGGTCTGTGCGTCAGCAAGAGAAGAATTCTGATATGCTTGGTCGCTGCTTTGCTCGATCAGAACTGAAGTGAATTTCTGTATGTTCGATTCAAATTGGTCATTGTCTTAAAAGATCAAAAAGTATACAGACCGAGTGACACAAATATTACGTGAATGGAAAATTTTGATTGAATTATGCGGGTTACATGAATGGCGTGTGACTGAAATTGCCACTTGGTTCTACTGTTAAAGTTCAGATTGTTGAGAATTTTAAACACTTATCATGCTCACCTCAAATGCTAAGCATTTTTGTTCAAGGGCTTCTTTTGCATGGACTGTGTAATGTAAGACATTTTACTGTGTCTGGAAGAAAGGAATCTGTATGTATTGCTGCTTTCATCAGGATTTCATAAGCATTGTGTGCACAAAATATTAACGATCAGTAGGAGATAATTAGACACAGTTTTGTACTAATTAAACCTTCTGTATTAAGGATGTTTCATTTCTGAACTTGTTTAGCCTGTCTTAATCTCGCATTGGTAGCGTGATACAAAGGGTGTTGTTATCAAAATATTTCCAGTTTGGTTCGTTCAAGTTTTGTTTCTTATAATCACCAATTCTTAGAAAAATGCTTGCCATCATAATTCACTCTGTTCACGTGAAACCCACTTCATGGGACGTAGAGTAACGTAGCCTTCTCAATGGTGGTTGGTGTTTCAGCAAAAGTTGATATAAAGCGCCCAAACTTGAAGAAAGAAGCTTGTAAATCAATGTTTGATGCAAGTGTCTCTTTCCAATGGTGCCTGAGTTCCAGATACCATTTGCGCCAAGAAAGTAGATGCAAATCGCAAACATATTTAAGAGATAAAACATTACCAATATCTTGGTCAATCATTGATCATCGTGATATGCGGCTGAAATGAGTCCTAACAATAAGACCTGCATAAGACAGAAGAAAACTTAACCTTCAACAGTTACACTCTTTGACAGCACACTATTGTGCAGTAAATTAATATAGGAAACTATCATCGTAAGGCTTGTTTTAGCCAACAAAGTGCACGATAAAGCATCTTAACACCCCTGCTTTTTAGGTGGTATAGTAGTTTTATATAATAATACAGTACAATAATAGTTTTACAGTAATGGACATCTCTTCTTGTAATCGGAATGGTCACTTTAAACTTACCAGCAGATAAAGGTGCATCTGTCTCTTCCAAAAGACGAAAGATTGAATGTAACTGCACTTTCCTCTGCATTGCAAAATAACTAATTAAAGGGGTCCTTAACATAACAGTTTGCCTCTCGAGAGTTTTACATACTACCTTTCTATATTAGAATTTGTAGATGGGGCGACATCTATGTTTAAGTGTCAGACCGATATAACCATAGGAGCAGATCTTTTAGACATGCAAGAAACAACAAAATCGAATCGAAGATAGTTGTAACCTCGGTTGCAGATCATATCTTTTACCCCTCCCCTCCGCAATGTTCCCAACCAAAGGTCGCACAAAACCAACCTTCTCCAGTGTGTGAAACTGGGCTACAAACATGTTGGTTTGTTGTGTATTTGGTTTTTGTACAAAATGATACGAAAAATGACGATTTAAAAGAAAATATTTTTATTCGCTTTACTCATATTACTAATATTTACTAATATTATTATCATATTACTAATTGTGTGTTATTCAATCCGAAATCAAGCTAAATTAATTTTTAAAACGAGTTTGAGTCTGTTTCATGCTGTGTTTGATGCTTTTTTAAACAAAACTGTTGTGACAAAATCCAAAGGAAAGCTAATAACCAAAAAACCAAATAAAACGAAAAACAGCTTTCGATTTTAAAAGATTTTTGCACACCTGGTGTGAAACGAGGCTTAGCCAGAGGTCACCGACTCATCCGCCTCGATCAACAACGGCTCTATTCTCTACTGTAGAGCCTATTGTCGATGAGTGAAGAATGACTCGACTCCAGGAAGATTGGTCCATATCCAGCCTCCGGTTTGCCTTTGTCGCTGATGTAGTGGCGCCACATAAACGAACGCATTCACATTTTGGCGCCACTGAGTCGCGCCTTCTTATCTTTTAGCGACTAGTCATTATTGACGGCACTCTGATTCAGTGGCCTGGGATCCGCCCACGTGTCAATCATAAACCCGTCAATCATACTGTGACTCTTGCGTTGCTGCACGTATCATTACGCTTGGGATGAGTAGGTCCCGGTGAGTCAGTCAAGCGTGGACTTCTTCAACGGCAAACGGATGACTGGATTTACCGCTGCTGTCCAAGGTGGTTCCAGGTACCTGTTGCTCGTTCAATTGAAAATGGGACATATATAATGTAATGTAAAACTTCGAACGAGACGAAAAATAAATTATGATGATATCAGTCGACGTTGAAGCTATTGAACAAAGTGTTTGGTGTGGAAGAAACATGTGTTGGATACCTCAGTGATGGCTTTATCTGGACAATTTTCCAAAGTCAGCATTGTAGGAATCCCAATACTATAGCCTAACGTTATAATATCTTCATTTTATTTCAAACTGACAAACCCCAGTATGATCACAAGCATACTATTTATTTATAGCGAATGATGACACGTTATTACAGAAATCGAATTAACTGTCGGCCGCCATGCAAGGCGTCTTCACGTTGTACGCCAAACTGAACCAACGCCGCCGCCTAGCGAAAGAAGGACCAGTCAGCCTTAGTGGTGGTGATGGGAATCCAATTTGCTTTGTCTGCTCTGCATGCTAATGTCTCGTCCATTGCTCTAAGGACATTGACCTCAGAGACGAGTCAATCCACCACAGGGCTGCTGTTTACTTTCCTGCTTACGCCTACTTCAACCCTTCTGTAGGCGTAGGCTGGAAAGTAACAAGTGACCAGCGTCCCATTGCTTTATGACAGCAGTCCAATCATTGCCTGCATAATAAGGCGTTTACCGTTCAAATACTTCTGCGCAGAATGCCGTTGTAATAACATGGCGCCAAAGTTC
Source organism: Bimastos eiseni (assembly GCA_959347315.1). NCBI lineage: Eukaryota > Metazoa > Annelida > Clitellata > Crassiclitellata > Lumbricidae > Bimastos > Bimastos eiseni. The sequence goes on from OY365811.1 coordinate 1,179,595, forward strand.
GAGTCTGCGCCTCTGCGGACACTGTGGTCGTTCCCGCCTAAACCTATCTTCAGACAAAAAAACGAGTGTTAGGTCGTCCAATCAGATTGCTTCTTCTATATATAGACAAACAAGGCGTATTCGCTGGTTGTTTGGCGTCGTGCCAGCTTTGTCTGGTGGTTCACCTGGATGGGAGCAGGTGCGCAGGTAGGCACGCGTTAGTGGGCCTTGATTGGACGACCGTTGGACTCATAGCAGCAGACGCTCTAATGTCACGGTAAGGTAACGTTGACGGTTTGAACATCGAGATGGTTGAGAAGAAAAGCGAAAGCCGAGATTTGGATGCTCGTGCGACGGTGAGAAGAGGTACACACTTCAAGATACTTGTAATTAATTAATAAATTTTTTCTCAGAATTTATATAGAGCCCCATTTATGAGAATTTTTATAGCGCCCCCTTCAGAAACCTACTCGGGAGCGCTCCCAACCCAGCCGTGGCTAAAGAAAAAGAACGTTGATCGTATCGTAATCTCCAAACTTCTAAAGCGCCAATTGAAAGCCAATCGCTTATTCTCGAACGCTGCGGTGAATCGGAGGGAGTGATGACCACAGCTCTGGCTGGAGATCGTTCCAGATGTAGGAGGTATACAACTGGGAGTGCTCTGCGTTGCCTAGCAGCCACAGGCGAGCCCCGGACACTGGGTACAGAGATCACGTGAGTAGGATGATGCCAAAAGTGCAGTCAGACACTCTAGGAACAGGACTCGGTTTCCCTTCATCACATCTGTCAACCCATTTGACTTGACTCAGCGCTCGTTAAAATGCTGGTGTTCCGCGTTCGGCATAGCATTTCGAATGTTTCCTTTCTGCTCTACACTGCAGGGCCCCCCTACGTAGACCTAAACCAGCCCCATGGCTAAATCCGTCAATGTTATTATTATCGATTCGCCAGGGTCGGTTATTCCGTTAAAATAGGTGAGGGTCGAGGGCGGGAGGTCGCTATACATAGACGAACAGAATAGATTTGCTTTTATCTTGCTTTTGTGTTGATTAGCCGACGAGTATGTCGGCCCGTGTGTGTCCCGTGATTGTAGGTCACGGTGACCGAGTTTTAAGAGGCCATCACATCTGAGATTTGACCCTCGACACTGTTGACCTGACTGGCCCGTAACCGTGGCATTTGGTATATTATAGGGTCTGCCATATAGTCCCAACTGAGAGTTGGGCTACTAATCACGGCCAGCAGGCCAGGACAAATTGCAGTGGTTTTTAAAACAGGCTGAACGTCTTCTAAACCACGTTAAAACGTGTCATGTTATCTTATGTTATGTTAAACAGTTTTTGTTGGGAAGTGGACAATTTCTGAGAGTTGCTTACTTACATGAGCAATATTCACAAATGCATATAAAGGCATGGACTAAGCCTAACTATTAAATATATCTCATTCAGGCTTGAATTAATCCTTCACAGGGGAGGGGTCAGCCACTAGGATCCTTCTTCTCCTGTTGACTCTGTCGCACGTGTCTTCATTTTTCAATTTTAGAGTCTTAAAATATACTGTAATTCTCATTAGGCCTATATGGCTCATTTTGCTTAAATCGTCTGGTAAATTCTGACCGATTCAGGACATATTATTTATTCTAAGAACATCTTAGGCTTACATCCTCTTTAGGCCTTTTCGAAGAACATACAGATCTGCACAATTCTGGTTAGGCCTATAGTGACTCATCTGTCCTTAAATACACCAAGCTACTGCGTGCATAGATAATGATCATTGGCGGTCTGTAGCCTACAGCTATAGGCTACATCCCTTTTCCCTTTATAATTATTCGTGTAGGGCATACAGGTCTCGTACATACGTACATGCGTACATACGTAGATACGTACGTACGTACGCATAAAGTATTTAAGTGGGAACACACAAGTTGTAATTATATGCATATATGTTTTAGGTATTTGGTTACATATATCTAATATGTATACATATACAATGTGTAGGCCTATATAGGCTTACAATATGCATGTATATATATTATGTAGTTACAAGATTGATATATCTGCGTATATATTTCAATGACGAATAATAATAATATGCTTCCATTCAGGGCTAGTAAGTATGCACATGTCTCTGGTTTTCTTCCGCGTCAAAAACAAAGACTAGTTGAGGACTCTCCTAAAAAATAGAACTTACCGCCCACGCGAACTTCTTCCGATTTCATACTCATCGAGTCACGTGTGGGCTTATGTGCGCGCGGTTAAATGTTCTTGCAGTCAAAAAAATCCGAACTGCTTTTTGCTGCAGTGGTAGAAATGATAAAAAAATATGGTAAAAAATTGGCCAAAATGTTTTGTGATATCATTTCCTGTTTATGTAGATCTGCTGCGTCTTAGACATCGTAAAATCGTCTTTGTTACTTTATGCTGCGTTAAATGTTTTTGACCATCAAAAATCAGTGGTTGCACTCATTAAAAGTGATATAACTTTTGTTTTGTTTGAAATATTTTAGTCAATTTTGACAGTTATATACAAAAATTAATTGGTTTTGCGCCATTCCTCCTTTTGGCCGAAATATTAGCAAAAAATTGCAGGGATTGCTTTTTAATGGCCCACCCTGTATTGACTGTAAGAGAAACTGAAGGATACGACTACTTTGATTGACTAGGAAGGCTATGAGTGAGTTTGACGTTGTAATAACAAGAGTGGCTTGTAATAACAACATTTCTAATTATTAACACGGATGTTAATGTTTACGTGGCTCTCGGAAATCCTTGTAATTATCAAATTCACTGCGTCCCTTCAGGGCTTCTATTTAGACAATAACCCAAATGGGCCTTTAAAGCATGGGCGTCCTCAAGTCAGAGCAAGCCTAAATTAATTTTCAGTAATTTGGGCAAGAATTTATAGCGCATCCAAACTTAAGTAATAGTAGAATATTCGATATAGATCTAGGCCGATATTATGTTGGGATATTTCTCAAGTAAAAGCTTAGTTCCGGCTTGTGCTTTTCTCTAGAATACGTTGCACAGTATTAATTAAAGCAGTGTTTCCCAAACTGTGTTCCGCGGAACTCTAGGGTTCCGTGAGGTGAAGACAAGAGTTACGCGGAAAACTCTCAGTGTGAGCAAATAGAGACTTGTTCCTTACTATCTGTGTAAAGCTATATGAAAGAGAATTCATTTGTCATTGTCAGCGATATGTGTCTTGTTATTAATCCAATTCATGTCTAAGCCTATACGTGTCTGCATTCTCAAGTGTTTATACCTACAACGGAATATGTTTAGCTTTGTATGGGGGGGTTCCGCCGTAACAAATTAAGATCTGAAGGGTTCCAAGGCTAAAGAAGATTGGGAAACACTGAATTAAATGGTCTGTGTGGTTCAGTATGGCCATAATGAGAACCTTCTTACAGATTCAATGTTCGTTCTTGGTGTTATCGCGGTGTTTAGTTATCTATAATAGACCATAATTCTTTTGTGATGATTGTTGCATTTTTCTTTCTTCTATCAATAGATGCGAACACGACGATGCATCTCTACATGAAACTTAGTTAGGTTAGTTGATAGGCCTATGCAAACTTACAAAAAGAAGTTTCGAGCTGTTAGAAATTGCATGGCTATGTAAGCTATAAATAACAGGAAACCTTGCAAAACAATAAAAAAAACGCGTCGTCGGAGATTTTTATCGCTTCAAATGTTCATTCAATGTTCCTCTAACTAGGAGCATATATACAGCCGTAAAAAAATTTCTGTCTAAGTTTCCGTGTTTAAGAGTGATTGCTCGGTCAATGTGGCTTTTGTGTGGTTTGCTATTTCGAGCGACCTGCGAGTAGCCCTACTTAGTTTTTGCTCTCTGCTAATTATCATTGACGTAGACTATGGGAAGGCAGCTGCGTCATTCGAGCCCTAGAGAATCTAAAGTTTATTCCGGAATCTGTGTGTAGATAGGGCATGCAGCATAGTAGGGAGACGGCGTAAACTCCACAAGGGGACAACGGAAGTAGAATGAAAGAACAGGAAATAAGTAGCAGCGTTAGGCGAGACTTAAAACGTCATTCGCGTCCTAGACAATCTGAAGTTTCTTCCGAAATCTGTGTGTAGATAGGGTCTACTGATGCAATCAGGGCAGTGCTTATCTAACTAACTCAAACTCGATCCTTCCCGCATGTGTACGAAGTCTGCTTTGTTCCGCAATCGTTATAATAGGCTATATTATAATGTTAACGATATAGCCTATAGGGACTAACAGCAAACAAGGATTTGCCCGCGCCAGCGCATTATCTGATATAGGCCACCATTTCCCGCCGTTACTAAGCTTGCAGAATGAACGGCTTATCCAAGCGGCTGTTCGCGCGCTGCGTTTATAAATGGCCATTAAAATCCCGTTAAGTCATTAGGCCTAGGCTTACTTAAATATTGCACGTTTAAGAGTTTTAGGCCAACATGTATCGTGATATGTCATTAATCTATGGTTCAGTGACTCCACTGCGTATAGGCGTCATGATGAAACGTGTTCTAGAAGATATTTCTCCGTTTTATCTGCCAGTCGATTTTCATACCAAATGAGTCTGCTCGCATCCGTTGCCCGCATCCACGGCCCGAAATCGTGCTGCGTTCGGCGGCTGAGGACACTTAGGCCTACTATTATCGAGGACCTGATAGTAGGCCTATTACTGTAAAGAGAAGAAAACAAAGTTGGGGTAAGATTTCTTTATATTGGCCATATATATATATATATATATATATATATATATGGACCATAATTATAATGTTTCGGATTGAAAAGAAAACGGAGGACAAACGACTTGTATACTTGTTTATAGGCCTATAGACGACGTCACGACCAAGTATTGGTGTTTTCTCATGTATCGTAGATTGCCGTTCGCTTTATAATGGTCTATTGATTGGTTCTGTTGATGAGTTGATAATGCAAGCACAGGTGATTAAGTCAGTTATCGATTGAAATAAGATGTCTGAGTTAGTCATCGTACGAGCAGAGCATTGGCTAAACAGAGGGCAAAAAGAAACAAGGAAGGAGTTGGACATCAGTCTCGAAACATCGGTCTAAGTAGGGGGGCTCTTAGTTATCTATGAGCAGGAGACAAAGGACCAAACTTACAATAAGGATAATGATAATTAACAATTGCAATTGGCAATCGACATTGACATTTGACAATAACAAAATAATGACAATTGACAATGACAAAATAATGACAATTGACAATGGCAAATTACAATTGGCAATCGACTATGACAATTGACACCGAAAATTGAGAATGACAAAATAGTCTAATGACATTAATTATTGTCAATGACAATTGACGTCAATATTGTCAAGTGGCAATTGTCATTGTCTAGGCCAATATATGTGTGATTAAGTGGATCTCTGACAGTATTTTAATATAGGCCATGTGTACACATACATTTCTCCTCTGATATTTTTTTCTGGCCCAACCTGCTACGCGAAAATTAGGCCAGTGATTTAGTAAATGTCTTTAATTATAGACCTACAACACTGTGTCTTTGTTATACAAGACTGATTTTTATCGCCGTGGTTAGGCTCAGAGCGCCCCTGAGTAAACTTCTTGACTGGGCTCTATATATATGCTAAAATGAATGAAGGCCGGGTAGTCCGTAATTAAATAAGTATGTCCCGTATACGTGGTAGGCCTCTATGCTTATCAGTATATAAGTAGAACAGTAGCCTATTAACCTGTTAATCGTTCATCGCAGACAAGGTCAGAAACGAGAAGACTGAATAGTTCCAAGGAACTGCTGTAGGTTATAACACAAGCGATCGGATAATCTTCTGTAAGCGTGAGTATTTGTTTTTACGTTGGCTTACTTACTAATTTACTTGCATAAATTGGTCTGACTTGGGACTAATATGGGAAATTGGTCCATATTCCATATTAGTCCCAGGTCTGACTGATATATAAGTTTATTTAACGATGCATCCATGACGAGACGAGGATGATATGCGTTGCATAAATTTGTTGTGTCATCCATCTAGTTGTACTAAATTGGGGAAGGGAGGGAGGGAAATTGGAAGCGTAGGGGATCGGATTGGTCACCCCGCTTTGTTTGGGTACAAGGTTACGTACGCCCTTAGTGATGAGTGATGGTGTGGTCTGGACGCGCGCGATCGACACCAACGAATCAATAAAGTTTAAGAAGATGAATTAGTCACCTGCAGTGGGACTACGTATTGTGACGAAGATATGACTATGGCCGTACAGCCCTGATTCGTTAATCGAGAACCGCCGACTAGCACAGGTCGCAGGGAAAGTACAACGCTTGAAGTATTGACGCAATAAGGAACAACATCGACGGGCGATGTGAGACTGCGATTAGGTCATCTGTCTATGACGCAAAAAGAAAACAAATCGATAAGGCGCTGATATGACGCATCGACCATTATGATGTCAACGAGTTTCCTTCTATAGAGTCGAGAGCAACGTCTCGCTGTTGTCGTTTATCTTGCGCGTGGCCTCCGCGTTGCCTATGACATGCAGGCTATGCATTGCAGTCTAAAAAAATAATGGGATAAGTGGGCTATATGGAGAAGATATAGAGGTTGAGGTTGATTAGGCCTACTAAACACCAAAACTATCAGTTCTGCACAGTTGATACTCACATGAATCCGCTTATAGTTCCTAACTCATACGTATTTCCAGATCTGAGACGGTATAATTTTTATAGTAATAAGGGTATAATAATTATATCGTACACCTCTGTGAACGCTAATTTCTGTAGCGTCATTTGGACACTAAAGTGCGAGGCAAATAGGCCTACATTGGCATAAGACCGAGCTTGTGCTCTTCTCAGATGAAAAAATCAGAAAATAAGAAGTTTGCTCCGATAAATAAGATGTCTATACTGAAATCACGAGATACGACTTTAAAGATAGACTCTTTCGGGGACAACGGGATCTTTTATTTGGTCTACTTGTAACGCTATCTCTGGGAAAACATGACGCAGCGTTCGTTATAACGAGCTGGTTTGATGAATTTGATTGCTAGCAGCATTTGAATAATATCGAATCTAAGACAACAGGCCGACGATGATGAATCACATTTTACAACAAAGCTTTTGCGAATAGACAGCCCAACTGCTGACGATGACTTCGTTTGCTGTTTTGTAGATTCCTTGAAGGAACATGGCGCTCGACATTTGAAGGCCTCGTCGAGCTTCACACACTCGAGCGATTTATTCGAACTGGTAAAACAAGACTCTGTTCACACGGCTGATAACACTTACAAAGTTGTCGTTCTGATATGGACTCTGCAGGTTTTATCAGCCCTATGACTGAAGTCGAAACAACACAGTGTATCCGGTCGCATAACCTCAATTCATGGACGACGTTAGGCCTATAGGCCGAGGACTATAGGCCAACTGCACAAACTGAATTTTTTAAATTAGCATATCATGTTATCATTTGTAAATACCAAATTAGTTGGTATTAAGAATTTTGAATTGTCAGACATATTTCATCCTGTCTCATTTTCTTTTCATTGTAACATTCTATTATAGGTATGAGTAGTCTACTGTTGTTCAAAAAGAAATGAGTTGAGACTTTATTTTTTGGAGATATTTTTGATACTGGAGACCTGGACCTCCATAAACTCTGGAAGACTGCTATTGAATTGTTGGTTTATGAATGCTGTTTTACCAATACTATTACTTACTAATTTTTAAAGGTTTTTTATATATATATAATATATATAACGTCAGTTCAATGAGATCCTCTGCCTGACCTGCCTATAGATGATAATTGTCAATGCCACAATAAAAGTTTAGGTACAGTTTAATTGCCCACAATCTAAAGTTCTAGGAGAAATAATTAGCTTCAGCTAGTCGAAGACTCCCATTAGTTGAAGGTGGCAAACGATGTTAATCCGTAAACGGACAAATGACACATGAGACACATAGAAACGAAGCCAATTTGAACACAATATATCAACATACGTATAATACGTGTTTCCAGAAGTTACGTCTCTAAATACTCGTTTTAAGTAACGAGTAGGCTCATTTGGCCGAATTCACAAAACCGCCTCGAAACCACCGTGTCAGCAACTCACTACTGATTGCATCTTATAAAAATCCACGTAGGCTACATGCAATTCCGATGGTCGAAAAAATTAGACTTCCAATTCAATGATAATATCAGACAAAGGGATATCGCGAACACGTTGACCAACAGAGTGATTGGAGCCTTGCTACGCTTTCCCGTGGTTGGCCTACGCCCTACGGGGACTTGGGCCGCAAAAATCGCTTCAAATAGCGAATGGCACGCGCAGCAGATTAGTAAACGTAGAATAGGCCTATAATGCCTTGATGGCTAATTAATTTCTGTTGACACCGAGTCGTTATAGGAAAACATCGTTTCCAGTTCAAGGTAGATGTTAATATGATTGTGATTTTACAGCGAGCAAGCAAAACTTATGGACGGGCATCGTTTGAGAAAATTCAATGGCGCACGAGTAAAGAAAACTGAAATTTCGTCATCAGAATTAAACCTTGCCTATATAATTAATACCTTGAAATATAAGGAAACGTAGAAAAAATAGCCAAAATGCACAGCTCAGTAATGCCGTAACACCAGGCAGCGGCGCACACCACTAAAATATCTCTCTACGGGTCTTTAACTTTAAGAAAACTAAATATATAAAAAAAATTCTAAGAAACGGTTCTATAAAATACAGTAAAAATCATATGTCCGAACAGTTTTCAATAATGTAATATGCTGATGTCCCTACATACATAAGTTGGTTGTTGAGAAAATATCAAATTAACCATAAAGTTGCAGTCATAAGCTCGTCCTGTCATGGCCACGCTAACAAGTAACTATACAACTACGAAAACGAAACCACTCGCCTCCATACAGCCAATAGTAGGCTAGTTTAAAATGCAATATCTGCATTGCACCAAACACCATTTTGTTTCTGAATATAAACGACTAATAATGCTTAGTGTGGCAAAAGGCTTGTAAGTGACGAACTTGAAATCTCGGTCACCTTAAAACGGTAAGAAATTTGCTTTTAAAAATTACTAATTTCAATATGGACTTCTCTGCGTTGATTGTTGCCTTCATAAGACCGTAAATGCTCAATCTCTCTAATAAAAAAACTGAACATCAACAAACGCACCCAATTTTAACAGCTTGTTCAAAGCATCATTCATTCATATGGAACATTTATATGGCACCCCATCCAGAAAATTACTAATAGACACAGAAAATTAATTTCAACTTATGTGCATACCCATTTTTTTATATCAAGCACTCGTATACAAAGACACTGGACATTCTAAATTTATAATATAACCCATATATATGGACATAATATATTTATATATCTTAAGCAAACGAACAGAACAAACTAATAACAGCACAATTGGTTAATGCTCACAAAATCAGTTGAGCATGGTGAAACATATGCAGACAGATTCATGATTGACTGAAAAAGTCGTAGCTGAATAAGTTCAGTGGTATTGCAAACCCAAAAGACAGACAAAATAAATCCCAGATTTGCTGTGGACCTATTACAGACAGATAAATCATCGTTCAATCGACTACGCAACTATTCAGTCAAAATCAAGCAAGTACATCAGCATAAAAATTCTGTTAAATTCTGGTCAGCCCTGGACAACTTTACTAAATTTCCATGAACCACGAAACGACTGCTGGACTTCAACTAAGATATACCATACTCAGCAGTGTTTCTAGGGATGCACAAAGAGGCCTCATCACATTGAACCAAAACTTTAACTATGGGTAAAACTGTAAACCTGTCTATGATCGATACAGGATAACACGATGATCATTGCAATTAAAATTCACGCACACACTAAACGATGGTTAAAATCGACAGTAAATTTAATTCCAATTTGCGCCTGCATGATCGTCGCTCTTCAGATCGTCTGAGTTGCTTACAATTGATCTGACGCCTGATCATGTCGCATTGCATATTACGATAAATCAGCAATATCCATTTATTTTATACGATTAAAAATATCTCTGTACAATACATAATGTGTCTAGCATTCCTCACTTCAGAACTTTTGAGAGGTCACTCTGGTCGTGGCATGCTCTTCAAAATATTCAACTGGGGTGTACTCCAAGGCGCAATGCTGCATCGTCTTCAGTCCTGGGCTCTGCGCCAGCAGAATGTGGCCTGATAACCATCTCCATGACACTAAACAATGTTTCTCATCAACTACAATGCTCCTCCACTCACTTGGACATTTTTACTCTGATGTCCACTTTCTGCTAGGAGGAAGTCCTCAAAATGTGCTATGATAAGCGTCTTGCAGCTTCTGCTCGTTAAAAACGATCTGGGGAAAAATTTTTTATCGACTACCAAAGTACACAAACAAAGGTCAGGCATCTAACGTTTTAACAAATGACTCATATGATGTTCTAGTTTCCTTGAACTAACAACTTTTTAAGTTCCTTGCTTGTGGGGGTCAGAATACCCATGGAGTTGAACCCCATCCACCCAGACTACTAGAGCCCTGGGGTTCTGATGCATACACACAAAATTAATATAATATGCAATCAATAAGAGACCTGCTTTCAACTCTGGCAAGCCCTTATGAGACAGACGACAGACAGATGTTTGGCGTGTATTCTGATATTGAAATTCAGACATTTCCAAACCGTCACGAGTTCAGCATGTGCTCATCTCATCAATATAATACTCATTGAATTAGTTCGTTTATGCAGTCTTCTTGCCTTTATAAATGCAAATAGTAGCCCAAGAGGCCCAAATTCAATTGTTGTAATGACATTTAAAAAATTACACTTTGAGAATAAACTCACAAGTTCCATTCTGTCCAATATTTTGTGTCTACTTGATTTTCTAGCTCTACAATCTCTCAACTGCAATTATCACAAAAACTACAACCAAAAAATCAATCGTAACTCACTTCAGAAAATCGATCTCCGATTCAGAAAGTTCAATCGCTTTCATTTCCAATCCAGGATGAATTCCGCACCCTACGCAGACTGCAAACTATTAAAACAATACATATGACGAGTAACAAACCTTAACAAATTTCAAAACGTGATTACTCTTTCAACTGTTCACATCAGCCACTAGAACCCTCCCTCTTCAACCATTCCTGAATAGTTTCATGCCGAGTACATTCTTACTAAACATCACCACATGTGATACCGATACATTGATTATCAATTTAAGGATTTGATTATATTTTGACACTGATCAACACTTTAATGAGATATGCTGCACTGGTTTCCCAGTTGCTCTCAATACACTTGTTCTTAGATCAAGAACAGTCTTGTTCTTAGAGAGCTAAACATCGAATTCTGGTGTAATGAGAAAAGAACATCTGAGATCAAATTTCTTTCCAATCCTGGTCCAAAACCCAGGAAAGCGGGAAAAAGTGCCAGTAGCACCGAGCAAGAATTCAAACCCTGCACTGAATGACAATGATGGCACAATATATACGATCACTACACTCCCAGAATGTACCACAGCATAATAATTACATGCAGAGAAACACCGTTAGGAAAACCAATTGCCATGGACGACATCTGAACATTCTCATTGAAGTCAATTATAACACCAATCGTTTTGCAATTAAGACAAATTTTACGATTATATTAGTCATAGCCATTGCAGAGTCCATTAATCAACTGCAGACGATATATATAAATGGGTGCATACAATGATTTGCCACAGGCCTTTGACACTATCAATAACATTGGCCAGCACTGTCGAAGGCCCTATCACTGATAAAAATTCATAAAGCGCTTCAACAATAATCAATTAACTAGCAATTTACAATTTTAACAAACTTAAACTCAAATTATCAATAATCAAATGTATGTCATTGTTAAAAGATCTGCCAACGCGCTGTCAGTTCACGCCTGCAACTTCTTAGCCTTAAAGATTCCGGGAGCACGTCAAGTCTCAGCGCTCGCGAGCATCCTTGATATTCGCTCATCTCTCGTAGATCCACTTACATCAGCATAAAGTAGCCGTCACCTTATGGGTAGTTCATCGAACGGCTGTAGGCTTGAAGAAGTTCGTTGACGTTAATTTGGTCAATGTCGTCCGGATTGTAGTCTGTGCCAAAATCTTGCATCATCAGCTCATCATTATCAATGAAGTTGGTAACAGTCATGCTGCAAAGCACACACATTTAAAGAGATATAAAGCATCATTGTAAAATAAAAATAGCACAAGAAATTATTTCCTACACAAATCACACAAGAAGAGGCCCTAACAGACGGCACAAACGATTGATGCCCAATTCAGTGCACTTAGGTTAGCATAAAGAATGCATCTGATTATTATATCTGGAAGCAGAGGCGCTACATAAATCTACGATACTTTCTGGCATGTTCCGAGAAGGTGGTAGAAACCAGAACGGGGTACTCACTCGTCAGTCATGGTGCTACCAGGAGTAGAGGCTGGTTGGTAGGAGTCGTATGGCGATTGAGGATCCTCGACGAGTGGCATGGCTGGAGTCTTCAGCAGACTATCAAACAAAACAGGAAGATTGGTAAACAATGAGAAGCGTTATCACAAAGCCACTAATGACGTTCAACTAGTATGGGATAAACTAACATGACGCAGCAGCATACAGGTCTTGAAAATCATGCAACAAGAAGACCCTGGATGCTTGAGCACTTGACAAATTGCAGTGGCAGGCAGGACCACGGTAAAGCACTCGATTTCCAGCCCTTGAGAACCTAAAAGATAACCAAATGGATGCAAATGAACTTTGGGGTCCACGCAGGCTGGATGCAAGCCCAAGCCATGATGGCTGGCAAAGAAAGAACTCTGGAAAAGAGTTGGAGAGAATTGACTCTGCTGGTGGAGAATGTGAATGTTGTTTAAAAGTCAAATTGGTTGGTTGGTCAGGATATTAGTTGAACCAAACTTTGTAGTGCTAATGAAAAACAGTCTGAATATTCTCACGAGCCGCATTTGTAATAACAATAATTCTTATACAATAATAATAATAACACTAAACATTCTGAAAATTCTCACAAGAGACATAAATATTCTAAGACTCCAAATATTCTCACATGCAGTCTAAATATACTCCCAAACCGCAAAAAGCTTAAAGCAGTACCCGGGACATGCTGACCTAATTACTGATGTAATTAGTCAAGGTGTGTATGCAAGCACATGTGTATGAGTGTGTGTGTGTGTGTGTGTGTAGGTATGCATGAGTGTGTGTATGCATGTGTGATTGTGAGATTATCCACTGAATAATTAGAAAAACGCTTTTGTACTTCTTTTTATTGTTGCTAAATACAATAGCCACTGACCATGGTATGACTGTTGTTAAGTCCGGCTTAATGTATCCACCACCAGGTTGAGGCGCCATCTCTGTATAAATGAGAAAAGGAATCTGTCAAAATTTGTCTTTGAAGATAAATGGAATTGACTGTACTATACGGATGACAAAGATGATGGGTATAAAGACAACCCATGATGACACCAAATATTATAAAGATGACGATGAAGATGTCAACAACACTAGGGACAAATGATTAGAACAATAAATCATGATCAAATAAAATCTCATGACTTCTGTATCTCATGAAATGAACAAATGAGTGAGTGAATGAATGACCGAACGAATGAATGAAGTGGTGTCAATTGATTGTGTCAAATGATCGCGTCAAAGGAGGGTGCGTAAAAAGTAGCTCAATGTACGGTGTCAAACTGGGGTGTCAATGGAAGTGTCAAATGATGGTGTCAATGGATGGTGTAAAAAGAGGGTGTCAATGGGTGATGTAAAAAGAGGGTGTCAATGGGTGGTGTCAAAAGAGGGTGTCAATGGATAGTGTCAATAGGGGTGTCAAATAGGATGTCAATGGAGGGTGTCAATGGAGGGTGGCAGTAGATGATGTCAAAGGAGGGTGTCAATGGACGGTGTCAAAACTATTTGTGTGTGTAAAATTTGCCGAGACAAATACTTCCCAATAGTCTCAAAAAAATGATACTCGGCCGAGGCGAATGTTAAAGGCGATTTCCGGTTATGCCTAAGAATGTACACACGAATGAGCAAATGTATGAATGAATGATTTTACACCGAAAAAGAATAACTAATTCAAAGAGACATGTAATCTCTCTCTCTCTTTCTGTCTGTCTCTGTCTCTCTCTATCACACACACACTCACACTCCCAAACACACATATTGATAGACTCACAAACACAAAAAGACACAGAGACATGAGCATGTTTTCTGACCCTGTGTCTGGGTCCAGAACTTGCTGAAGCACTGGACCTTTGGTATGTTTGGATAGAGAAAGACTAGGTTGTGGAGATCTTTGATCGTGTCGCCAAGACCTCGAATGCGAAAGTGCTTGTCAGTAAATGGTGCCAGGTTCCAAACCGGTCGTTCACCTGGAAAACACACTCATCTGTCAACAATACAGGTAAGGCAAGTAAAATATGGTCAGGTATGTAACCACCCAAGACCTTGAAAGAATAATAAAATAATAAGACATATATTAGCACTTTAGGCTGAAGACAAGGGTGCTGAAGTGAGTTTAAAAATCACCTATAGGCATATGATAGCTTATAAAGGTAACCCCTTGTTTATTATCAAGGTAACCTCTTGCTCATTATCAAGATAACCTATTGTTTATTATCAAGGTAATCTATTGTTTATTATCAAGGTAACCCATTGCTTATTGTTAAGGTAATCTATACAAGTTTATATCAAAGTAATGAATTGTTTATTATCAAGATAACCTCTTGTTTATTATCAATGCAAACAAAGAAACAATCAGACATTTTTTTATCTTTATTTTACTAAGCACCACCAACTAATTACCCAGTCAGCGGCTCTGAGCAATAATTGCAAGTGAAGGACTTGCTCAAGGCACAATAACTGCCTTGGGGAGGAGTATCGAACCCATACCCTCTCTAACCCTTACCCTCTGTATTGCAAGGTAAGCACCCAACCATGTTCCTGGGGTTAGTCTCATAGAAAAAGTATACACCCCACCTGGTTTGTTTGGATCCTCGGCCACCCAGGCGATGGTAATACCGCCGAGCTCCGAGTCACTGAACCGAAGCAGGAAGGTTCCACTTGGACTTCTTGTCAACCACTCCTGTGCCTGCTGTTTGCTCACGAAGCCATGAATCAACCTGCACAGTCAAACACGGTAAATGATGATCAGAGCCGGTAACGTAATTTCTAACTAGCAATTAGTGCCTGAAATACTTCTAAGAATATCAAACTGCACTCAGCTGTTTTACTGTTACTTTATCAGCCATGTCACCATTATCTTTTCAGTGGTTCTACCATGACATTCTGTGGCTGTGTTACTATTAAGTTTTCAGCTGTGCAACCATTACCTTTTCAGCTGAAATACTGTTATTTGATTAAGCTGTTTTATCATTACCTTTTCAGCTGTGTTACCATTACTTATTCAGCTGTGTTACCATTACTTATTCAGCTGTTTTACCATTACTTTTTCAGCTGTATTACTATTACTCCTTCAGCTGTGTTACCATAACTGTTGCCTACAGAACAGTGCAAACAACTTAACATGCATAGAATTCTATACTGTAGTTTAATCAAGAGCATCTTGGTGTTAAACTTTGCACTCTGTTGGAAAGGAAATTGACCACCATACCTTTCTTTCCATGGGCCTTGAAGCCAATCTTTGGTCAGCTTGAGAATGGAGTAAAACCATTCCCAGAATGTAAAATTTCTTCCATGCAACGGCTCCTAGGCACAATGAACACACATGAAAACTCAACAAGGAAACAGAAATCCAATATCGGTCGTGTGCTTTGATTATACTCTCCCTACAGAGTTCAAATGAAGACGATGAATGTGGGCAACAAGATGCATTGGAAATCATGAAGAGAAGAGAGGCCAGAGAGAAGATTAGAGAAGAGAGGAATCAGAGGAATCAGAGGAAGAGAGTTCCAGATGGAGGGACAGGTAACTCAGAGCCGAGGTTAGCCAGCAACAAGACATGCATTGGGAACAAGAGGTACTTTCCAGAAGATACAGATATATGTAGATACACACAGTCATCTATTCACACACACACACACATACACAACACTTACAATCATCTTGTACACACATGGACACACACACATGGACACACACATACATGCACATAAAGACACAAACACAGACACACATATACATGGACACACACGCGTGCGCAAAAATACACACAAACAACACCTGAATTCACCTCAATCTCTATACTAGAAAGAAACCAGATGAGTCGATCTGCTCGAAAGACATCCACTTGGTATAACTTACTCGATTGAACTGCGTCCAGGTGACAAAATGCATTGAGTAGTCGTCTGCTGGTCCAAACAGCTTGAACGCCAGATAGTTCAGGTTGTCCTGCGACATTCCCAGTCCACAATTGGACGCAAACTTCGTCATCAGCGTCTGAGCTAGCGCAGGCCACGGCACTTTCTCCGGAACTTGGAAAGGCAGGCGACCCTTTGCAACAAGTAACAAACCAGTTAATGACATTGAAAACAACCTTCTTGCACAGGGATCCATGAAGGGATCAAATAGGGGCTCTGAATAGAAATTTTGAAGTGGCACTATACATTTTTTTAATAATAATGTGCCTCATGTGCACAATCATAATTAATAACTTCTATTTGAGCTACACTGACTTAGCAGGTCATCAAAGGAACCACACCTACGGATAAGTATATGATTCTGGTACATCTGTGCTAGAAAGCTTCTCTGTTAGCACAAAAGGAATTAATTCCAAGGGTGAGATGCACTGCCCTACTGTTTGTGAGAAACTGCGGCCGAAGAGCCCCATCGCACTTACGGGTTCTGCGAATGCGTTATCCCAGAGGATTGTTGCTAGGGCGTTGCATTCCTGGTTGCCGTGCACGGTCACAACAGCCGGAAGGGACAATGTCTGTCAACAGACAACACAGCAACATGACAGACAATGAAACAAACCAGACGACAACAACAGAACTCAGATTCTGCAGCTCACAAAAAATAAATTTACATGTAAGTAAGTGAGAATATCATAAAGCAGATAAAATGCTAACCAACAAACTACACATTTTCAGAGATACAACTTGATTGTGTGGCTATAGCTTAGTAAACACGAACCCAGACTTGGAAAACAAGTTCTCCGCCACCGACCGAGAAGTGACTTTGAAACAATATGGAGAATTTCTCTTCGGTAACAGTCTGCAAAAAAAATGTTAACTATAACAGTAATTCTATTTTCTATTCTATTCTATTTACAGATTTATAAAGCGCGTCTCACAGTACAACCTAATCAGAGGCGCTCCCGGTGCTAAAGATCCCTAGAGAAAAGAAAAGTCTTAAGAGAACGAGCAGAAACAGTTGTGCTACTAGATAAGATTGCAGCACGAGTCATAACAGGAAGACTATTCCATAGCGAAGGGCCAACAGAGGCATAGGCACAATGCTGAGCTGTGACAGTTCTAGACTGTAATTGCTAATTTATGTAGCACCGCTTTGACAGAGATTCTTCGGAGACACTCCCGACCTGGCAAGGTTAACTGCGATAGAATGGAACGTTCTTCGAGCGAAAAAGAAATGAAGAAAGGTCGAGGAATTCATGCTGCAGACTCAAACTTTCGCTGTGGATATGCACAAGTTAAAAATTTAATTAATAATAATAAAGCATAGAGGTATCAAAATATGGCCTGGGTACCTGAGTTAATTCTGAATTGGTATCCAACCACCCATCACCCTGCCATTGACTGATAAACAGTCGTTTTTATTGTATTCACTTAGACATAGCAATTTATTCCTGGAAATGAGTAAAATCGCATAGATGGTGGAATAAAGATGCAGCAGAAACCTACAAAGGAAAAACGATACGGAACAGGGAAGGAGGTTGAAATCTGAGAAACTGGATGCCATGCTAAGATCTCTCATGGTTCACCTAACAACTGGACCGACTAAGAGAAGCTAAATTAAAACAACATAACACAACAAAACGTGAAAGGGATATTAAGTCCTACGTATGAAACAAAACTTGTATTAGAATGAGTGCAAGGCAACCTGAAATAATCCGGATACACTGTTGATGTTTTATACAGCTGGATTGTAATAAAAGATCTTACGGCTTTACCTCGTTTCCTTTCTTCTCCGCTCTGCGAATTCTTTTTAAAGCCTAAGAGTAATGCAAAAAACAACCACAGATTTACCAAAACTACAGATAAAATAGAATTTCTCCAAACTACACCAGTTTCCTACAATTTTCAGCATCTGATAAATCTTATCAACACAAAATTAATCTCCAATATCTACTTAATACATTAAAACACAAAGAAGGCGATAACATACATGTCCATAGGTTTGACCACAAGGATTCCTAAAACAAGCCATAAACCGACTGTTGTCAATAATCGGACCCATTGTCTATCCGAGTTCGAGGAATGCCAAGTACTACAAAACTCTGCCCAGTTAAGCATCCAAGCCGAGTTTCGGTTCAACATTATAAACGACCACTGCAAGACAGATACAACTGGATGTAGCAACTGACCATATTCCTAAAAGTGACGGAGAGTTGACCGTTGGCTTGGTGATACTCCATTGTGCCCATGTTGTTCAATATGTCACCACTGACTTCGTTTTTGATATTCTTGTCATTTTTTAGTAAGATGCGTGCTTGTTCCTCACTACAAAATGAACGTCCATTATTACGATTATAATTAAAAGCATTTTTAACGCTCACAATGCACATTGGAGAGTGCAGTCAGTCAGCAGGTGATAAGCTGTTAGATATCCAGATAAACAGTTTGAAGGTCAAAGAGAAATAGTGTTGAGTAGTTGCTAAGAGAAGAGAAAGAACTTAAGATAAAATTGCCAGTGAGTTTCATTTATTATGGGCAGCTAAATGGAAAGTTTGAGAGCCAATCACGGTTCTGCATTAAAGCAATTAAAAAAATTGATAAATCTGAAAAAAAAACAACAACCAAATATACCAGAAAATAAAACCAATCAAATTGTTTCATACACCAATCAAATTGAAGAATCAAAACATACCAGCCAATTAAACAGAAGAATCTTATTTAAACCAGCCAATCAAACAGATGAATCTAATTTAAACCAGCCAATCAAACAGAAGAATCTAATTTAAACCAGCCAATCAAACAGAAGAATTTCATTAAAATCTAATCATACCAGCCAATGGAACAACATAATCTAAAAATACAAGCCAATCAAACAGAAGAATCTAATTATACCAGCCAATCGAACAAAAGAATCTAAAATACCAGCCAATAGAACTAAAACAGAAGAATCTAACTAAACCAAGCAGCATAAGATAGAAACTACAACTGAACAGAGTATTATAACTTTTCTTATGAAATGGAACAGCTAAAACCGAACCAATGCAGCGTTAAATCCACCAACTCGTGACAGTGGTATCTTTCCCAGTGGGTCAGTGTCTATGCCTACCTGATGATAGTAGCTTTCACCGTCGGAGGATTCATGTGCACGTTGAGTTTTCCTCCTACGAGTAGTCGCACCGTGGCTGTAAATCTAGAGTCTTTTTTCAGCACTTGCGGCGGCTGCTTCTCGATTATGAACGTGCTATACTTAGCAAACGGAAAAACACACATTTATGATGCAAGCTAAACTGACTTTTCCTTAGACTTCCATGGTACTGGAGTCAACTGCACATGCCATCAAGTGGTCAACACTCAGAAGGTCATTCCATTGAGCGAGAAAGAGAGGCAAACAAGGTAAGAGAGTTAGAGACAGAAAAACAGAAAGCAAGAGAGCAAGAAAGTCAATGGTGGATAAGCAATTTTACAAAGTTCATGCCTCCATGTTGCTTCTTAAAGAGAATCAATAAGGTGGAAGGCACAGTGGCTATTCACATCACCCAAACCCATACTCTTCCCATAAAAACATTCCAGCCAACCCGCTATTGTGTCCCAGAAATCATCCACCCGGGGTAGCACTCTTACCTCGTAACCAGAGAGGACAGGAGCCCGGTGATCGTCTTATTGAGGAGTGGCAGCAAGTCCTGCTGTCCAGGTGGTAAGTTGATGGGCAATTGCGCTCGTAGTAGCTCCACCTTCTTAATCTGCTGCCTATTCTGCCAGATCAGCTCAGCCAAATTCTCACACCTGCAACCGAGAAGTTGACTGATTTCTCACAAATAAACAAACCACAGATTGCTAAATCGATAATTCATACAATAGACATAAAAAATTATTAAAACCACACTTATTTAAGATGAGGATTTATACAGTACCCCTTCAAGACAATCTGCACAGAAGCAAACATAATACTATAACATCTTTTGCCAGTCAGTGCAATTATATTCTCCTCCTGACAATAAGCTTGATTATAACACTACATCCAAAACAATGTAACTGCGAATGTGGACTTCAGTTTTAGTTGATAGCTGGCTGACTGATGATAATGCAATCGGCCACTCAACTCGTTAACAACCAAACGGTGGTCAAGAAAGCCTACCAACATCACAATTTCTTTACAACAGTCTCTTTCCGAGCGATATCACGAACCATCTTGCAACATGGTTTTGCCTTAAGAGAACTTCAATTTCTAGTTTCAGAACCACAACTCTGACCATGCGATAAAAGAATTTCTTTACCAACTATTTGAGATGATCTCATTGTTGCTCCAGCAGGAGCTTACTCTTCGTTTGCAGTATGACGTGACTTTACAAAATCAACTCGGATGAATTTCCAATGAAAAAAAAAAATGGTAGAAGAAACTTAAGCGAATAAGTCAACCAAGCGCAATTAATATACAAGTGCATTCAATGCACTTGCATAATAATCGCACCTGGTTGACTTATTCGCTTCATTGGCGCCACATAAATAATCCAATCATTATGTTTACGATTACCATTACCACATACCATTGCTGAAGCGTGTCTAGGCTGGCGTCAAATGGCGCTCCGTTACCAGCGAGCTGTTGCTGACGTTTCCAGCTGATGAGCTGCTCATCCAAGAAGTGAGTCTGAACTTCCGTCAGTTTGTTGCAAGTCTCGTGATGCTTTTCAGAGAGTTGCTAACAAAGACGTTTACAGAATGATTCAAGCTGTGGAACGTGGCAATTGCAGGTTGTTTAGACATGTCAAGAGCAAAATACTTATCCCTTACACCAGTCCGTTGGTCAAAGCGGTATTAGCTAGGTTAGACATCAAGAGTATGCAGCAATACAGACAGATCCTTGCAATTGTAGGCAATTTGCACCATTTGCACCTGATTTATCATGGTATTAGAGTGAGACTATATAAATTTCCTTGTTCAACAATTGATTACAATGTCTGATTACAATCACAATTACAAGACATCATGTTACGCCACTTGACCGCTCCACATATACGTTGCAATTTTAAACTACTTATCGCATTATTCATTAATAATTATTAATTCAAAACATCTATAGCACCAGTGTCTTGAACAATAAAATACTAGAATGCAGGAAAACCAGGTCATAATTATATAATTAGATCATTACGTCTTTAATCCATTACATAATTAAGCAAAAAGGTTACTAGGAAATTAGGTCATCACATAATTATTTCATTCTAACTCAGGAGATCATTGTGGGGTCATGTCAACCAATATGGTGCTATGGTTGACCAATATGGCGTTATGGTAAAAAAATATGTTGCAATGGTCAACAAGCATGGTGCCGTGATCAACTAATATGGATAAGCAACCTAAAAATCCAACTTGATCTTATAACGAGATCTTCCGGCATAACCTAAACCAAACACCGAAGTTCAGAATGAAAGCCGGCGTCAAGTATCGCCACCTACCAGACGCATCTGCAGCAGCTGTTGCGCTTTCTGGCTCAGCTGGAGTTCAAGGGATTGCTTTTGCTTCTGTAGGCGCTGTTCGTTCTCAATTCGCGTCTGGCCGTTCGGTTGGCTCGCAAGCTGCTGCAACTGACCTATG
The DNA here is from genome assembly GCA_959347315.1 of Bimastos eiseni. NCBI lineage: Eukaryota > Metazoa > Annelida > Clitellata > Crassiclitellata > Lumbricidae > Bimastos > Bimastos eiseni. The sequence goes on from OY365811.1 coordinate 1,201,496, forward strand.
AGGAAACAACACTCACTAGAGCAATGGCAACAACAGACAACAGTTGTTGTGGTTGAATCCAGAGGTACAGTTGAATTGTGATATTGTTGAGACATTTGTTTGTGACATTTGTTTGCTACATTTGTTTTTGACAATTGTTTGTGACATTTGTTTGTGACATTGTTTGTGACATTTGTTTGTAACATTTGTTTGTGACATTTGTTTGTGACATTGTTTGTGACATTTGTTTGTGACATTTGTGACAATTATTGCGACATTTAGAGGTTCTAAAACAACGGTCCGTCTTTTATCTTCTGAGTGAAAGTCTTCTTACTTACTATTAATTTTCAGTGACTCTTGATACTGAATGATGAATTGTTCTTGCTTGTGCTGTAGCTGTCGAAGTTCTGCCTCCGTATCCTGAACAGATCAGATCAGATGATAATTCAGTTAATTGAGGCTCTTTAAAACTGGAATTCCAATCTCATCCTCTGCTTCATTAAATTCCAAAACATCAAACAAGAAGAACAGACCCTCAATCTATCCCCCAAGGCATCGACGGGTATGAGTGTTAGCGACTTCATTTTCTTAGTCTCTGCACATGAGGGTTGGTGGCCAATCCCCTCCCTCGCCATCACATCTTCCCACCTTCAGCATACAGTCAGTGTACTCATCATTGTTGAGCTGGTTAGGGGTACAGATGGAACAGGTGGAACAGATGGAACAGATGGAATAGTTGTTTGTGAGGCACTCATTTAGCGGTATAGACGCGTTACGGCGCCATAAAATTGTCGTTACTATTATTACTACTATTATACCAGAGCTCAAACCAAATTGGCTACACAGCTCACAAGAAAAAGCAAATTCAACTAATTAATTAATTTACTTGACTTACACAGCAGCCCTCCAATCATCACAATTTAAGCACTTCTTTTGATGGGCTCAACTGAACACCCACAGGGCTCCAATCAACATTCAATCACCATTTCGGGAAACAAGACAATGCGGAAGACAGATGGTGCAAATGAGGAAGCGACGCTTGAACATCGAATGCGTCACCTGTGTACACTTCTTGAGAAGTTCGAATCGTTCGATAATCTGCCGATTTGTCGTCGCTTGCTTGCTGTCTTCTTCGACTTGCTGATTATTTCGTTAACAAAACACAACAATAGCTCTTGTTAGACAGACGTTCAGACTAGATAACAAGCTAGCCTTAACAAGCACTTCAAAATTCCAATCGTAATTAATTTTACTGTTATCATTATCAATGACAGCTATGTCTACGATGTTTTAAATGTCAACTGTCTGTGCCAGTAGTAAAATTAATCACAATAATAATAATAATAACAATAATAATAATAATTTAGCTTAATTTCAAACTGGCAGTATGATTACAAGTACAGTATGTACGATTGATGACAATTTATAACATGCTAGCGTGCAACCATTCAACCTTTCCCTACCCTCTGCCCCAATCGACCCCCGTGTAACCATTTGACCATCCCCCGATCGAAACCCAGTAACCCACCCACCCACCCCAATGCATACTTACGCTCTCCGCCTGATGGACGAACTTGGTTTCCGTGGCGAGGCAGTTCTTGATGACCCTGACAAGGTTCATCGGATGGTTACCGTATATCTGTCGGAACTGGACAACCGTCTCCTGGAGTTTTAGTTTCGTAAGGAACATATCGTCATTGCTCAGCTCCTGAGCCTTTTCCTCCATCAGCTGGACCAACTGTTCGCGCAACTGGATGGCAAACTTCTCGTGCTCCGGATTGTCCTCGTCGACATCCGTCCTGACAAGGGAAATTTCATCTGTATTTATATGTTCGAAAATGAATATTTTTGTACAGAGGTATGTACTAACCCTCGGGACTCACTTAATTATCAATTTTAGTAGTTGCATAATACATCTTTAATTAATCAATAATAATAATAACAATAATAATAATAATAATGATAACAATAATAACAGCAATAATAATAATAATAACAAAAATAATAATAATAATAATAAAAAATAATAATAATAATAACAACAATACTAGTAACAATAATAATAATAACATATCCTGCCAATTTCAGCGCCCAGCTCCTTTGATCCAGTGGTTCAACGTGATACCATTCCACAGTATTTTGGCAACAGTGGCCATCCAAGCGTTTTTCTACTGTTCTTAAATAAGTTTAAAGTCCCTGTATCTCGAGGCCCAAAATAACGTTAAAAAGATAATTATAATAACAATAATATATTTAGAATAACAATCTTGTAGAGGAGGAAACTTAACTTTGTATAAACCCATCATCTACCTCTCACTGATTAAAAAGCAAGATATGGCTGGCAATGTAAGTAACATGAACAATATGTATCAACCACAAAGTATCTCTTGAAAGCGCTACTCACTATCTGAGTGACGTTAATGTTCGCTAAGAGTAGCACTCATCCTTATGCAAATAATGCTCGGTCAACTGGAAGGGTCCCACAACAGGCCCCTAAACGCACACAGAACCCGACTAATGAGGTCACACCTAACATTGACAGAACATGTTCAAAGGTTCCATTGCATTGTGTGTCGTAAGCTCACAAGCACTTGGATATCTAACAGTATCTTCTCAAGAGGGTTAACTAACCATGCCTCAGATTCAAATTTCGGTGTACCCATGTGCATGATACATATTTAACTAATAAATAATAATAATAGTAATAATTGAGGAAAATCCAGGCAGAGGGAACATCAGGAACAAAAGTTATAAGCATTCTGTTCCAATGCAGAGCAGAACTCCCAACTTCTGGAATGGCAGCCTACATGCTAACTACAATTCCAGAGGAAGGAAACTTGAAATGCATCTGTAAATTCATTTATGTACACCCAAAATATTACAAGCGTGAACATTTGTGTATTTTCGTTTACTGAGAAAAAGAAAATGTCGCTGTCAAAAACGCAGCGACTTACAAGTTCATTTAAACATAATATATTCATGCTTATAATAAATTCAAACTGGCAGTGCTCATGATCAAGTCATAGTATGAACGAATTATAATTTATTACAGGAGTCGAAGTTAACAACACGGTGGTGGCTATGCAGAATGCCCATTTAACCTCATTTCACCAACAACACCTATAGAAATAAGTTAAGCTGACATCTGGGAGGGTACTGAAAGTCGATCCCATGTCCCTGCTGATCTTCCCCCAAATGTTCGTTTGTTCACATTTTTTGTAGATACGCACATGTACGATTATTGATCGAACGGTTAATGTTCCTGGGGAAGAGCTCATGGGGAATTTCACGAGGATATGTCCACAGGGAAATTTCCCTTGGAAGCACCCTTGGGGACGTATCTAGGAGAAGCATTCAAGGGAAGACTTCCAGGGCAAACGTCCTGCGGGAAATTTCCATTGAACATGTTGCACCAATTCCCGAGAATAGTGGAAATTTTATGGCCATGCATTAGACTACCTTGTAGGGATCAGATGGGAAGAAATTTACCATAGAGGAGTGAATCCAAGTATTTGGATGTACTAACTTTCCAGATCCGGGTACAAACCAAGCAAACATTTGTTCAATATGCGAAGCTTCGTTTCTTGTGCAATAAAAATTATCAAAAAAACGTCTGTACCCACAATAACTAAGAACTACATTTTTTTCTCATTTTAGAAAAACAATCAATGCAATAGATTTTATTTCTGAGGCAAACTTTTATATTGTGTTTTATCTGGTGAATAATGATTGTATGGTTCAGGTATGAACATTGATGATAGTTAATTGAATAATATCAAAATTTATTTATAATTATTATTATTATTTAAAGCTTGCAACGATTTGTGGTCTAGCGTTTACCAAGGCTAATAGTACCAAAACCATGATTTTCGGTCAAGGCCATTTCCGACAATCCAAGTATTTGAGTGGCTGTAAGTGTGGCTGTCTGGCTTTGTACACAACCTTGTGCATATGCACATCTCTGTGTCTTTGTATCTGTATGCCTGTGTTTCTCTGTATGCCTGTGTATATGCATGTACTGTTGACTGGGTATATATGTCTTGCCCGGTTCTAGAGCAGTTCTCTTGTCACATATGGTCGATCCCAGAGGATGTGGCAAGACAGATGCTAGGCCGGATGTCTTCCATTTCTCACACGTTCTCCTCGTGTAGTTGCAACTGCTGCCATCTGGTCATCTTGATTCGAGATAAGCTGCCGTTTATAACTCTAATCATCTTATCCCATCGACTTATCAATAGCCATCAAAGGCCATCAAATATATCAAAGGCGGTTTTTTTGTATCTTCTGAAAAGTCATCTAATTAATAAAAAATCTGGTTATTACTTGCCATTGTTCTTAATCAAAGTCATCTGTTTATTAAAAGATGGTTAGGTTTCATTTTCCAATCAACGGCCTTCTTTTAGAATCAATCAAAATTCAATTATGGCCAGTTTTCTTTATCAAAAATGGATTATTGAGTTAAAGCCACCTTTCAATTTCAGTCAAAACACAATTATCGTCTGAAGTGCTTTATCAAATGCCTTCAAATTTAACAAAACCTTGTCACCATCTGCTTTATCGATAATAAACAATAATTAAACTATAATTAATAACAGTAATATAAATAATAATAATAATAACTGATCCGCACCAATGGCAAGAGACCAGATGGCGCCACATTAATCCCATGGGCGAGAGGCAGACACCTAGCATGGAACGCAACAGCCATTCACACATACGCATCCTCTTATGTACATCTGACAGCATCAACAGCCGGTGGAGCAGCAGAACATGCTGCAGAACAAAAGTACATCAAGTACTCGTCCCTCCCTACCACGCATGATATTGTGCCAGTGGCCATCGAATCACTAGGCCCCATAAACCATACTGGAATGGAGTTTATACAAGAGCTGGGCTGCCGTATGACACAGGCAACGGGAGACCCTCGCGAAACAACTCATCTTTTCCAACGTCTATCTATTTGTACACAACATTTTAATGCAGTGGTATTCAGAGGCTCTTTTGTTCAGCCCGATGGGGACGAAAACCTATAACAGTTATAATAATAATAATAATAACAATAATAATAATGATAATAATAATAATAATAATAATAATAAAATATAAAAATAATAATATTTAAAAAAACAAATAAAAATAATAAAACTAATAAAAAACAACAATAATAAGGTCTCTTTCCCTCCAATGCCTGAAGATGAGGCTTGACCCTCCAGACAACTAGCCTATATTAATAATAATCTCCAAATTCCTTTGGGCAAAAAGTATCTCAGGCAAAAAATCATAGTAACCATTATTATCATCATAAATAATGAGACCTAAATCAGAGTCTGCCTCAGGATTTTCCCCTTGCTCACCCAGGTCGAACAACAATTCATCCATCCCGCTCTCACGTTCGCCCCCTCAACAGAAGGCATAAACTAAGCTGCCCTCCTTTGGACCGTCACAACCAACAGCTTTCTAAATCACCTTCACATGACTGGGACACTTCCATTCGCGGACAAAGACCACCGCCGAGAAGGTCGAATAATTATTACCACAGATCAAAAGACAGCCAGTCGCACCGACAAAAGCCAAGAGATCACTGACTGAAAAATTAGGAATAAAACTAAATGCCTGAGTAACGTTCAGCACGATTGCCTTAGAGCTGCAAGCATTGTCATAATCATAAAATCTAGCAGTGCTCTAACGTCAGGCACAGAGTATACGGGCTTATTCACGAGTGCTACGTCAAATCGGAGGGGTGGCCTAGTGATGTGGGGGAGTTTCGAGTTTGGTTGCCTGAGAGACTGAAGCGCTCAACGTGCTTAAAATTGAGAGAAAATAGTGTTATTCGATTGTATACAAGAACATAATGGCCCCTTTTAATAGCCTCATAAATGTTCAACATGCAATTATACAAGAAAGGCAACAGTAAATTGACAACATATGCTTAAATACTTATTAGTATGTTTTCCTTTTTTATATCAATTCAAAACCCTCTTAATCTCACTTCAACGTCAAACTCACAGACTCATGCATGAATTTTAGATCAAACTGCACTTCAGCTGGTTCTCAACAGCAGGCAACTTACATTATAACAACAACTTTCAGTATAATCAGTGTTTGCAGCACTTACAGCTTAGTGCTAATTTATTGAAGCATTTCAGATAATTTATTTCCATTATTTAAAAGAATTCAACTGGACATAATTCAAATAATTATCATGCAGAGTTAAATTGATCAGGGACCCTGTGGTATAAAAATGATTGAATCATTCAAATCCTCAAAAAATGCAAAATAAAAAACCTTAAAAACATTAGATAAAATCAATTTCAATTTAACCACAAATAGATAAACGGAATAATTTCAAAATGAATAGCATAGTCAAAGCATTGTCAGCAGGGATGATCTTCCAAGGTTATTTCTTGCTTTCCATATCTATCTTTGAAACTGCATAGGTTTTGAATTTTAAGCAGATGGCAGCAGCAGCATTTACATACCTCTTGGGTGATCTATGCTCCATTCCGGTTTAAAACTAATTGGTCACAACTACATTCTCAAAAACTTCCGCATCTTTATGTCATACTTCTCAGAAGCGATTAAGAAATACAAAGATCCTAACAAATTTTTCCTTTCATTTCAACTATCTGTTACCGTTCCATTCTTACTGAACAGAAGAAGCTGCCTGTCACTGCATTGCCCTTTCTCTATGAAACATGGGCATGTTAAAAATACCGAAACACATGTCGAGCGAAAACTTCAATGAAAGGGAACGGAAATGACGTGCGCAGGGCATTTTGTGTTTCCTTTCAGAAACTGATTTTTATGCTGAGCAATGTTCTTTTGTCACTCGCTCAATGACACAGCATTATATGAATGGACACAATGACACATTGTCTTATGTGGAACCAGAGGTAAACCAGTGGAGCGTAAACGTCTCCACCGTTCACGAGAACACACTATCCAATGACAGTATGATGAAACAATGTTGTATTATGTAATCAACATCATCATCATCATCATCATCATCATCGTCGTCGTCATCATCATCATCAATGTAACCATTTTTAAAATTATTTTATTATTATTAATAAAATTATAAATATTATTATTATTATTACTAACATCATCATTTTATTGTAATTCACACCAGTGCAACTATTATCATTAGTCATAAAAATCAACACCAATTTAATTATATATAATAGTTTATTATTATTATTATCATTATTAATATCACCGTCATTTGTATTTGTTATCACTACTGTCACTATTATTACGATTGCATTCATTATAGTATCATTGTTATTATAATCTTCATTAGTTTATTACTATCATTACCATCACAATTATTCAATTAGTTGCGTCTTTAGCAGATCAGCGTCCAGAACATCAAAAAGCGTCAATCAATGGCACAACGTAGCATCCGTCTATCTGCATGCCCTCTGTATGAATGTCTATCTGTATGCCTGTATATCTGTGTTTGCCTGTGTATCTGTGTTTGCCTGTGTATCTGTGTTTGCCTGTGTATCTGTGTTTGCCTGTGTATCTGTGTTTGCCTGTGTATCTGTATGCCCTGTTGAATGGCTACATGGAATATAGACTAATCATAAATGCATAGAGACAGAGTAGGAGTAGATGTTGCTCACCAAGGCCTTGTTTCAATCCACTGAGCAAAGAAGTGTCGCACTTCAATGGGGAAATGAGGTCCATAGACGCTCTGCATGTGCCTCATCGCCTCACCGGTCAGTTGCTGGACTTTGGCCCAAAGCGCCATCTGCACGACACAGACAAAAACTACCTGATCGGTGTGACCAAAAATTTTAAGGTTATGGCTGTGTGTATGTAAGTATGTATGTATGCACATTAGTACATATGTATGTGTTGTTTGTGTTTGTGTCTATATAAGTAGGAAAGCATTGCTGAGATGCACTAGTAAACACAAGCCACTGCACATTGGAAGCTTTATATAAATAAACAATATAATTTAAAACAATTGAAAGAGTTCTAAGTTATTTAACATCAAGGGAAGCATATGAGAGGGGTGAGGGTAAGTTGCAGGAGTAAAAGTACAGAGCCTATATCGGCAGATCTTAGGAAACATCGATTATTTGTATAACAGCCGAGCAAGGAAACTTTCTGAGACAAACTGTTGAACATTGGAAGCTCACATTACAGGAGAGTAGCCACATGAAGTAGGGAGCATGCTTAATCAGAGGCAATAACTTATGCAATACGTGAAAAGAATTGTGTGTAATACAAGCATAGAGACAGGCATCAGCATTGCTCTAAAGGGTCTCAAATGAGGGGTTGATTAAGCTCATTACCCCAAGGGTACCACCCTCCAGTTGATTCTCTTGAGAGGGCCCCGCTTCTGCCCACCCGCGAAGCCCCATCACACAGATGACCAATAAAGCATCTGGCCAACCTCAGTGGTGAGCACCACATCAAATAAGTAAGTGAGTAAGAATAGTCTTTAAAACACCATTTGCAAATGCACGATGGGACAGAGATGATAAAAATTGATGATAAAACACTGAAGCGATAATATTGATCATAATAAAATGTAAATCTGTCCCTCAATGACCCAACCAGACTCAAGATACAAAGCGAATAAAAGGCCGTGCTTGAATGGCCAGATGTTCGATATGGCTGGAGAAACCACATTCCTCAGTAAGCTTGACATCCAGAATATTTACAGTGTGCACAATTTAGCAATGTTTTTTAGGAGAGTTGGAGTGGACATATGGATGGTACTCCAGGATGTGTGAACATTGTCTAACTGAATTTATTCGAGTTAATGTATGTATGTGTATGTATGTATCTAAGTAAGCGTGCATGTATCTGTATTGTATCTATAAATTTATATTGCACCTCTCAAAATGCACATCAAACAGAAGGCAAAGAAAGTGGTCTGCCACCTCTGACCCTCTGAAAACTGAACTCTGACCTTTCACAGATCACCCTTTGGACAATCCCTCTGATTTGATACAGCACTCGTGAATAGGCTGGTGCCCTGTGCCTGGCTTTCAAGTGGCGCTTTAGAAGTTTGGAGATTACGATTACACATGTTGAAGGGGTATCAAGGTTTAGGACTGGATGAAGATGAAGCAACACACGTAGTGACACTTCAATAATCTCAGATATCAGGATTAGCAACGGCATTTTTATCAATATCAGTGTCAGCACAAATAGATCACTGAATATGTTAGCAGAGAAATTTCAGTAATGTCTTTATCTAGTTATTAGCATAACAATTTGATTACGTTTGCTTAAATCTATCTTCCCTGAGCATAAGATAAATTGTCAGTAATGTCTACCTCTGAAAACCATATTTGGACTAGGACCTACTTCAGATTACCCTGTGGCCAACCTCTAGGACAACACCTATGACTTGAAGCAGGCTGGTGAATATGCTGGTGCCCTGCGCTTGGTTTTTGAGTGGCGCATTAGAAGTTTGGTGATCACGATCATTACGAATTTGTACAGCAACACGCTGTTTTAGATACAACACGTTACACTAAACGATAGCACTCTTCGATTTTAGAAAATCCGTCACCGAAATAATCGGACCTCAACATTATATCAGAAAGCGTCTGCGCCGCAGCGTCAAAAAAAGCGCTACATAAATTACATAACGATCGCAGAAGGCGGAATCTTGTCAGCGTATCGCGTGGCGCTAACATCATCGCTGACAAACGAAGACCGTTGACGTACACTGAATCTGGCGTCTTACCTGGATACTTGGCAGGGTCTAAATCAATTAACTGTTATTTTATTCGATTAAATCGTCAAAACAAAAACACAAGCCTCTGCATCAAACTGCCAAGGTAGGGCGGCCTTGATTGGCCACGAGAGCGGAAATGCAACGCTGTCTCTGATTGGCAGACAAGTTCTACTAAATTAGGTCAAGCTCCGCCTACATCCACGCTTCACTTTCATAGTCTGACAACGTGACGCCTCAAATGGAATTACCAGGAATTTTGAATCAGCAACAATTATTCACCGATTCACTCTCACGATTAAAGTATTTAAGCCGCGAGTGGCTGTGCCTGTGCCCTACGAAACGCTGGTCAGTTCCAACGGCATTAATAATCCGTACCAGCCTAAATAAAGATGAATTACGTTCTGCTAGCTCGGATCTTGCACCTTATACAAACAAACACACGTAAACTGGGCCCGTGTAATTATATACACTGTCAATATATGCCAACGCAGTGCAATATTGGCATGCACGTTTCAGACGTCTATGACAGCTCAGAATCTAACTATTTAAATATCACTGTATATCGAAGTAAGGCTATTTATAATATATTCAGCGGGCTTATATAATATCATTTATGTGTAATCGCAACTCTATGGTTTATTATCCAGGATCTGCATGCAGTTGATAACAAGGACACCCGAGTCAGACGGCAGTTGCGCGCATATTGTGGATGATCCCTCGCCGGCGGCGATCCAGTCTAGGCCGCGGTCTTCCTATTCAAACATCGACCCGCTTATCAACTGCTTCCGGCGTGATTCACAGCGACGCTGGAAAAACGTCTAGGATAGAGGATATGGGGAGGATGAGTTAGGACTAAAGGGAGAATGAGAGTAGCTGGATGTGGAATATGGGAGGTTAATATGGGGAAAAAATAAGAGGAGGAAGGAAGGATCGAGGAGGAGGAGGATTAGGAATTTAGGAGGAGGGGAAAGAAAGATGCTTACTGAATGCGTATGTTCATTAAGTGAAATAACTAATGTCACAGACTCACAGTAGGCTACTATCAGAATGGCGCTTAATCATGAAGCGATCGTGTTTGAATAGCCTTAATTCAACCGGTAGCCATAAAATTGAAATATTAATTTTATTTTTCAAGATCCTGTAAATTCAGAATCATGGTGAGAATTAAACCGCAACTTAATTTACAACGAGTGGGCCATGGAATCAATAATATTATTGTGTTATAGAACAGTCTCTGCACCATTTTTATCATCTTTATGATTCTTTGTGCCCGTGCACCCTTTTTATTTGTTAGCCTAATTAGCCTATCAATCCCGTTTGATCGAGATAAATATATGTATATTTGTATTACATACGCTGTGGCTGACGAACTGCCTAGCAGAAAAGAAAACTAAAATGTGGACTACTGATAATTTCTAGGCAATAAAAACACTCATATTAAAAAAATCGGGCGTCTTAATTATTTTAGCAATGCTTATATGTATGGCTAATTTTTTATTGATGTGTGAGAGTAGGCCTACGTGATACTGTTGAAAAGTCGAGACTCGAGATAATAATCAACCAAGAAAAGAATTATACTGATAAATCAACCTGTAGTGTAGGCCTACCAAGCCAATGACTTTATTACAGGCATGGGCCTACATAGCACACGTAGATATGTGTTATTCTGTCACTTGACAGATGGCAATAAAAGACAACGTGTTCTGGCTCTCTGAATCATTTTTACGTAGTCTTTTATCTTGTCGCTAAACAGGCAAGCATGGCCGAAGATGCAGGTCGTGGGAGTTTTGATGGAACAAAACTTCCAGCGAATTGTCTGGCAGCGGTCAATAAAATCAAGGACTTTGTTACGAAACATGTAAAATTAGGGCAGAAGCTAGTTCTTGTCACGGTTTGTATTTTCGAAGACATTTATGATGCGCTTGAATATTGTTGATGACCACTAGTGTCACACACTAAGCTGTAGCGCATTACGTACCCAATTATGTGCAGTGAAAAACTGCTTAATGCCAGAGTATTCTAACCTCGTTAGTTTTACTGCGGTAAATTGTACGTTACGGAGTTTCTGTACACTGGGTTGCCGGTTCTAAGACGGGTCGTGGGACCTAGGAACTCATCCACTTCTTTCTACTCGTAGCTTAAAACTGTTCTCTTTGGCCGTGGTTGGACTGAGAACGCCTCTGAGTAGATTTTTGTAAGAGGTGTATATCTGGTTTCATTGATTGATTGCATAACCATATGCACACACACACACACACATACAAGGAAAAACATCCATACATACATGCATACACATGGATTCATACTAGCTTACGTATACAAATATTCTTAGATGGGCATATCAGTTGCATCTGTCTACCTGTTTTCAACCTGTAATCATGAAATCAGTGACACTTTCTTTTGCAGTAACATAGAATGAGTTTTGTCTGTCTCTCTTCTGTTAGTCGGGTGGTACAACCGTTCCTCTGGAGAGTCGCACAGTGAGGTTCATCGACAACTTCAGCATCGGAAGTCGAGGTTCCATCTCGGCCGAGTATCCTTTATGCACATAAAAACGTTCTCCTTCTAACCTGGGTAATAGGACTGGTATTCAAGCCAGCATTCTTTGATCCTTTGGGCAAAGGATACCAGATGTAAAGAGCTCGTTAGTTCTAAGGCTGTGGCAAGCATTATCTGGTGCTATCTCGATGTACAGGATGCTTATTAATGGTCAATTCTGAGTGACATTCTTTCAGCAGAACTTCTCAAGGGATGCAAGAGCAGTGATGGTTTAATTACTAAATTTAGAAATTGAAGTGAATTTTTGCTTGGATTTTTGCACATGTGGTTGTTGCCTTGTTATTTTGAACTCGCTGTGCACAACCTAATAGTGCCAGTCCCAGGCTGAATAAAGGAGGAGGGCATTGTCAACAGCCCTGGTAGCCATGTTGATTAGAGCGTGTGGCCTGTTACAAGGAGAATACAGGGTCGAGCATCGCCCAAGGCAGTTACTGTCAAGGCCTTCACTCACAATTGCTCAATATTGAGTACAGTTGTATTGTATTGTATCAAATGCAGTTGTATTGTAATGTGAGATGTTGCTGACAATCGGACATTTCAAATCAGTTGCTACTTTGATTATTGCTATTGATTACGATCATGTCTTGTTGATCTTAACTGCTGAGGTATTTCCTGGAGTCGGGTTATGGAGTCATATTTCTCCACCGGCGTGGGTCGCTGGAACCCTTCCATCGTCATCTCCAGCTCTCCAATCTCCTAGACAAGCTTTGTGTGCAAGATGGAAAAGTCGTAGGTAAGCTTCCTGGATTTAAGTTCATTTCATTCAATTCTTCCAAATACACAACAGAAATTGCAACTACGATATTTGTAACTGTGATGATAACTATTCACTTTGGTCATTAATATTGTAGTAATTGTAACAGCACTTGTAACTGATATCATTGTAATTGTAACTGTAGTAAATGTAATAAGTGTGGTAGTAACTGTAACAATTTTAACTGCATCGATAACTGGCCATTATAATTATGGCTGTGATCATTACTATCACATGCAATACAATCATCTTAGCTGTAATCATCACCTACAACTGTAATTATTGTAATCAGAACCTGGCGTCAAAACATCTCTGAGTTAATGTGTTTTTATATAGCTCCTTTTGAGGAATTAACCCAGTGACTCAGGGAGACTGAGTGGTCTTCAGCCTTTTGTGAAACTATAAGTTTCACATTGTTTTCTTAGGGTACAACCATCTATGGTTGCAGTTTGCATTAATTAGAATGCATAAAGTATGCTCAATGGATATGTTAGCTTAAGTTCTTTGACAAGGAGCTGCTTTTTTGGGTTGGACTCCAGTCTATTTGCAATCCCTCCTTGTTCCTGTCACGGCATATCCGGGTCCTCTATCTTTATGCTCAGCCTCTCAACATAATCTCTTCATACGTTTTGCTCCCACTACCACAGTCTAGGGCGTTTGCAATTGCTGGCCCCACAGCCTCGGTCGTTCATTCCCTTCTTAGGGTACCATCTGATGCATTTCATTGACACCTTCAGTCTGTGTAGTCGTCTTGAGGGGGGCTATATATTAAATTCATAGATAGATAGTACCTCTTGTTCTACTTACTTATTTAGTTCTTATTTGTTTGTCTTTCTTGTTTCAGTTAAGGATGAGGACAGCGAGTTGCTGCTTCAGCTCCTTACAAAGCACGCTGCGGCCAAAGACGCTGGCACCCTGCTGTTGGTCGAGTTTACAACTCTGAGCGAGTACATCTATCTGCTTCAGGCTTCTGCTGAGGCATTGAGCCAGTGTGGAACGAAGGCTTCACTGTACCTCGCAGCAGCTGTGTCTGACTTCTATATTCCCAACAGTAACATGGTTGGTCTGTCATTCGAATATATGGTGTTAACAGCATCAGTGTTGCAGTGTGTAAGGAAGGAAGAACCAATTGCAGATTATGATTTCTCTTGTTTTCTAATCAGTTTTGTATTGGATTGCTTAATTAATTCCTGTGGCAGATTGTAAAATGTGCTGATTATAATTTTATGTAGTTTCACTGTTATGATAGTTTACATATCTTTCATGTCTTAAATGAGTGCTGTTTAAATGATTCAGGGTGAAGCACTATTCTCCCCAAAGTTGAAAATGTGTTGACTATAATGTTAGAAGTTTCACAGGTTTTAACGATGATTAATATATATCTTTGCAGTCTGAGATAGATTTAAGTGATCCAAAATGCACGAACATGCCGTAATACACTATTCTTCCATTCTAGGTTGAAGATGTATTGATTGTAATTATTGGCTGTTTAGAAATGTGACCATCTGTTCCTCTTAAGCTGATAATACAATGCGTGAGTTTCTGAACTGGTTGCGTAAGAGGATTTTGGATAAATCTACATTGCTTGATCAGGCTTGCAGTGTCTGGGGCCAGAAAAAGCTGCTTCTGCATATTAGGAATAGTGTTGCATGTTAGCAATATTTAAATTTTTATTTTTTTAAACATTTGTGATCCTGTTCACTTTTAATTAAATTTATTCAATAATTGCAGAGATTTATATTACATCCCTTCAAAGCGGCTAATACTCAGACATGCTCCCGACCCCAGAAGGACTACTATGGAGCATATAGGAGTTGATCCTGGGGAGCAGACGTAGCGCCAAGGGAAGCCCATTCCAGACTGAGGTGCTATATAAATCTGTGTGATTTTTTTGTATAGCCTGACCATAAGATCCAATCTTCGGACGGTCCTCTCCAGTTGTCATTGCAACTGGTTCCTAAGATGTTGAGTCCACTCGTCTGCAACTGGTGTCCACAGGCTTTTGTTGTCTCTTTCAAAGTGAGTTTTGTCTTTGAATAATTTTCACTTTGCTAATGAAGTTGTAGTTGAGTCAATTTTTTTTCAGGTCAGAGAGTAGGGAGTGGATCGGCTGATAATTGGATACTTATTTTTCAGGCTTTTCTGTGGGAATGTTTATTAATACTCTGAATCATTTTCCTTCTGCTGTTAATCATCCTTGTAGCTTTTTTTAACCTATTGAATGGCTGAACATGTGAAATTACGTTTTCTACAAATAGATGAACATTAGCTACTGAACTCCTACCAGTAATTATATGCCATTACGCTATTACTTCAGGTAGCAAAATAATGCACAATAAACTAGGTGACCAATGACAGGCTCACGCATGCAATGCTTACTCTGTCTTGTTAGTAAAACTGTTGTTGGTGTGTGTTTTATGGCAGCTTGAAACTGATCCGGAGTTATTGGTGAAGAAGGCAAAACAAGCGTTGAATACGTATTGCCACCAGGTATAATGGTTCTACCAGAGTTTTGTATATATATATATATATGTGTGTACACCAGGGACTCTTTTTGTAATGATCTTTAATCTTTATTATGACCCAGTTTCTGATATGCTCAAATTCACTCTGTTCCTTTATAAAGGTACTCAAAACTCACAATTTCTTTTTGACCTTCAAGAATGTAGATATCTATTTGCATTTTCTCCTGATGGCTGAACTATCCACATCATTTATTCACATTTCGGTGGGACTCTGCTTGTATTGCAAATTTGATATACTTGATTCAACATTGCTTTTCAGCAACCCATATGGGTTCTTTCAATCGTAACAACACAATTAGCCTCAGATTCACGTATCCGTTTGACCATCTGTTTCTTACAAATGTAATTAATAATAATTATAGTTGGTTCAGATTGGTTTTCATAAGCGTTCTTCCAATCGTAACAACACAATAAGTTTTTCCAAATCCTTCTAAGTATTTTTCACTTTGTCGTAGACAGTTCCTGGTTCATTTTTCTTGTAGGCCGTAATTGGGAACATTCTGGAAACTCGAAAGAAGGAGGTGGTGGTGGTGACACCATCGGATGAGAAGTGGATCCAGTTGACTGATGCCCAGGTCGATCAACCGGGGCAAGAGATCGAACGGCTCATAGTGGCCGAAATAGTTTCGAGACACGAGGCGCATGTTGCCAAAACTTTACAATCAAAGGCGAAGAACTAGATCATTTGCAGAACGTTGGTACAAAAATTGTTAAATTCTGCTGACATCTGGTGTTGTCATTTAGTGCCTCCATTTTCTGTGATGTGATTGTTTGGTGCTGCCATCTATAGTGCTATTAGTTCAGAACTGTAGGGTGAACAGCTTTCAAAGCAGTTTTACATCAATGTGGAGCACTGTTACTAACGAGTGACACTGGAGTTGGAGTTTCATTTATGAAAGTTCCTTACATTTTGTGTCCAATGCTGAGGCTCTTTAAAGGCTGAGCTTCTTGTTCCTCGCTCGCAAGACTTCCATGAGCGCTTCTCTGTTGCTGGCCCTGCGTCCTGGAATGGGCTTCCTGTCACACTGTGCCTTGTGCCCAAGGAACACTCCACCGTGTTTTATACCCACCTTAAGATTGTCCTATTTAGTCTGGAGCGCTTCTGGGTAGATCTCTTGAAGGGGTGCTGTATAAATCAATGAATCATCCAAATAAATAAGTATGTATAGTTTATATACTGCTGCATTTCTCACAGTAGCCAGGACATGAACAAATCAAAGAACTTTTATCACACATGTAGGTCTCTGTAAGAATAATTTATGATGATTCACGTTTGTCGTTGTTCATGGTTGTTGCTTGCTGCCCATCCATATATTATGTAAAAAAAAAAATCGGATTTTCGGACCCCCTGTTGCACCGCGTACGTTTCGTGGACACCCCCTCCCCCCGTGCGTACATACATTTGAACTATACCCCCTCCCTATTGCAAAGGTTAAATAGCTAAAGACATCTATAAGACATTGATTTTACCACAGGCTATTTATTTTTGTTAAGCATCATTAATAACTTCAATTACTTAACTATTATGAAGAAATGAAACACTAACATCACAACATCACTTGCATTTTAAGTTTTACTGCTATATAAAGTTGATTAAGAAAGAATATAGTCTGTGGTTTGGTTTACAGTTTTACAGTTCTGATTTTAATATTCCGTATTTTGGATATCATAATTAGACAATTATATTTGCGTGCGTACATATTTTCTTGATCCCCTTCCCCACCATACGCACCTGTACGCTAAATCGCCGAAATTCGAAACCCTTCCCTCGCTGCGTGCGTAATAATGTGGACGACCCCTTATCATCCCTGAAGCAACTGCTTTATGCTACAGAATCGCATGCATAATCTCCAAACTTCTAAAGAAGCGCCACTCAAAAGTCAAGCACAGGGCACCAGCTTATTCACGAGCGGTGCGTCGAATCAGCAGGATTGTCCAACGGGTAGTTCGAGGGAGGTCAAAGTCCGATTTTCTTAGGAGGCAGAGTAGCTGTTGTGCAGTGATACGCAGACTTTACAATTTATATGGAAACACCTAATCTAGAGCAGATATGGAACCCATATGGACCTGTCTGGGGAATGTGGTCGTCCTATGTATTGTGTATGTTATGTATTCCAGGATGAATTTTCCACATTCGTTTTCATTGCTTTCCTCCACTGCATTTGTTACCATCCACGGATTACCCTTTTGCATACGCGTTATTTTTAATTAAGCGCCACTATGTAATAACCAAGCGTCAATCGAAGTCGCTGCCCTTTTGTGAGTGAAAGACGTGTACTCAGGACCCCTAAACGGTAACCGTCTGAGGGGCGGAAACTCACCCATACTGACCGCATTACAAACGAACGCTACCCGGATCCAACCATTGATATACGGAAGAGCATAATAAATGCACCAGTCGACTATGTTGTAGAACTTGTAGTGCATATTATTGTAGTGAAGCGCCAGCCAAGTGCCGAGATGCAGCGGTGAGGTAGAGTAGCAGCGCTGTGCGGCGCAGATAGCAAGCGTTGCCTGCTCCTGCAATAGGCTGCGCGGCTAAAAGCCTCCATCTGCAGAAAAGGAACGGGCCGATGGAGGAATAGCTGTTTACGTGTGTACAGAACTTACACTCTTGGACGCTTTTCGATAAACTTTCATTACTGGAAACTTAATAGAGTCCTGAATCGTAAACATTTGTGATCGAAATGGTCGTCAAACTGTATCTTTCTCGGACCTGCGGCAACGTTATGGTAATTATTTTAAGTAAGCAGTCCTGCAGAATGATGGTGTTGGCTGATTTCAAGACCGTCTGCAGACCGACCGGGATGTGGGCTTATAATAGCAATCACCAAACTTCTAAAGCGCCACTCGATAGCCAAGCTCAGGCCACCGTGTAATCCTAGAATCAGATGGATTGTGTAGGCCTATATGTAACGGGTAGGCATACATAGGCGCATTCCAAGGAATTTAAAACACCGTGGTTAAGTCAGAGGAACGAACTTATTATGTGCCGTCACCCTATTCGCCACCCTTTCCCATTTCAGTAACGAGAACGTATAAAGGAAGCTATATTGATATGCTATCAAAATATTGTAGTCAATTATAGGCCTACCATATGTACCATAGGCCTAAGCTTTAGAGCTTAGACAGAAGTTTCCCGACAGCCACCCTACCCTAATGGAGCCCATATTAACATTGGTGTATCTACACAGAACTAATTTAATGCCCATGGAAATACTGGCATGGCATTCGTTGGCCCGCGAGTGTCTGCAAAATGTGACCCTGTGAGCTATTGGTTGAATTTGTTATGAATGTTTTTTCTCACATAGTCTTAGTAGCTGTTGAATCCTGGAATCTCATCTCGCATACAGTGCCCTGACACTTCTTGATATCTATTATTATGATGTAGATTAACGCAGGCAATGTATCTGCATGAGTTGAAATCTTGAAGGGGAGTTAGGCTACATAAATTTTCATAATAAATAGCTAAATAAATAGCTTAAATTTTACAGTAAATGTTGTGATTTAGATGTTTATCGTTCGATAGATGAAAGTTGAACAGGAATACATCAAGAGAATCTTAGAATCGAAGGACATCGATTACGAAGAGATCGATATTGGTGACCCACATCAAGCCAAGGAGAAGGAGTTCATGCAAAGTACACTGAAAGTAGATGGCAACGGAGTTTCTCTGCCCCCACAGCTCTTCAACGATAACAAATACCGTGGGGTGAGCAGCCATAGCTATCGTATCTTTTGATTTATATAGCGTCTCTTGAGAATACGATACTGTTCAGATGCGCTCTTGATATTGCTTGTCAATTATTATCCCAGTCCGGTAAATAAGCGGGCGTGGCTATTGTGGGCGCTGAGAAATGTTCTAAGATTTAGGCCAACATTACATTACATCGTACGAACTTTCGATTTACAGTTCAGCTAATCAGTAATCATTCTACTACTGTGTATGCCTACTCTTAAAAAGACAGATAGATAAATAGATAAATAGATAGATGGATGAATGGATGGATGGATAGATGGATGGACGGATGGACGGATGGACGGAAGGACGGACATACATACATACATACATACATACAGATAGCTATAGACAGACAGAGAGGCAGACAGACAGACAGACAGATATTCGTTTATTTAGAAATAACACAATCTGACAATAATGAACTCAATAACGCAGATATACTAACACAAGTGACAGTTTTATAAATAATAGTAATAATAGCTAGAATTAATAACAAACTTGTAAATGTTTTTGTATAATGATCTGGGGATAAATTGAGAGTTGTCCCTGGGCGAGCTCTATAGGTCCTAATTGGTGAATGGAATGGGGATGGAGTGGAAGTATGAGTTGGTGAAGAACATGCTTGGGGTTGAGTTGTATCATTTATTATGATTCATAGTCTAAAATTTAAATTAAAGCAGACGATAGAACCTGTAGCAAAAATTATGTGAACGGTTGAAATATAATAGAAGACTGTGGGTAAGAAAAGATTTTGTCTTCATTGTCTAGGATTTTGCTGGATTTTTCCATGCCGTCGAAACGGAAACCCTGTTCCGGTATCTGGATCTGGAAGCACCCAAGACGGAGGTGGAATACATACGACGCCTTGAACTGCAATAAAACAAAGTTTCGCTACACCAGCATCTACTGCCAAGACTTATGCCGACCAGAACACTGTGGAATATTTCAAGAACTTAGCTTATCAAACGACATTCATATGACTATTTCGAGGCTAATTCGTCACTGACTCACTGGTTCTAAGTCTACATAAAAGCCTATAGGCCTATTGGCCTATGTAATGCTTCAAAATGAAAGCTTTTCAAGTTCTACTTCTATTGTAGCCCATCATTACAGGTGATTAGGGCTTTTGTAAGTTGCCGTAAAATTCACTGGTGGGGTAAAGTAATCCAACATTCACAATGCATCAGAGGCGTCAATCCCCTCTGAGTGAAAGAGGCAAAACCTCCGGATCCAAGTGCTAGGAAATCAAGATGTCCCTCTAAGAAGTAAAATGTCCCCCTACCTGAGATTGGAGGCATTTGCCTCCGGACCCCCTATCTACATGTAGTGCCAATTCAAAAGCACGAAACCTCAGGTGTAACAAGGTCAAGGTCCATATTAAGCAATGACACAGTAGGTCTAGTGGTCTAGCTACGTAATTCAGTTAAAGAACACAGGTGCAACCGATACTAAAATATAGCACAGTAGGCCTAATTCAGTTACAAACTGCGTTTTAATCTTTTCATTGCCTCAAGGTGATTCCGTGATTAGCCCTGTAACTCCATTCAGGCGCTTAGGGTATAGGGACTGTGTAGGCCTGTATAGGGATCTCGAGCAAGTCCTTAACTCACAATATTGCTCAGCACAATCGATGTTCTGTTGCATGATCAGCGCACTTCTGAGCGCTGGAAGGAGAGTCATCCATCAAATACAGTCCTGTATTGTATTGCATGAGATAGCGCATACTGAAATTGCTGCTGTTTCTTTTAAATTAAGACTATATAGGCCTAATAGAAGAAAAACAAGAACAGAGATTGCACGACACAAAGATGATAATGCACTGCATGGTTATCTTACCCCCAATGCATTGCATTCAGGGTATCTATGCTATCTACCCTTGTCTGGCGTTGCCTTTGCGGCGCTGCACTAGTTTCACTCAAGGCCGGAGTTATGTCGGCCCGTTGAGGCCACTAATGACCGACGCCAATTCCGTTCGGCTGCCCTTGCCATGGGGACCTGGCTGTCCCTTTAGCTCGTAGGACTACCACATCGGGCCTTTCAGTGGTTGGCCAACTTGGTCCGATCGTCTGGGATGGGCACCTCCGAGATCTACGCCTCTTGCAGAGAAATTCCTCGCATGCATTTGACTGTTCGTTGAAATTGTTTTTTTCCAGCCGTAGGCCCTGCAGACCAGACCAGAGGTGTAACAAACGGAGGGGCAGAGGGGACACCCAGCTGCCCCCAGTTTTAAAACAACTGTTCCACATTTGCCGACATGTGCACGTGATGTCTGTCTGCCACACCTGTACGTTGTTCTTTTACACCGTCATGAATGAATGGACGGATATATCGTACAGGTACCAGGTATGCAGTAGTTGGCCATCGTTTGCACAGTCGGTCAAATGGGTATGTACTTTGTACGCGTCAGTGTCTAAGTTGCATGTGACTGGTTTCTGTTCAGTCTCATTAACCAGAATGTGCTCACGCCTCCGTGTATACTTAAAGAGAGGCGCTGTAAAAATAATAAAAACTGACTTCTTTACTTTATTATATCATTTTGAGTCCAAAACGTGTAATCTAAAAATGTAAACTCTTTGGTGTAAACTGTCAACACGCGAAGGAATTATGGGAAGCAGTCGAAGACTTGGTGTTTGAGCGTTTGCTACTTTAGCGATAATTTGAAAAGCCGTGAATTTCTAGCAAATCATGATCTATTTGTTTGCAACGTTACTTTTAATATTATTTTTATATGGAACCTTCAGGTGTGTAATTGAAGATCTCTCGATCTGCTTAGTTCTGTTTGAAAATTCTGCTATCATCGGTGCCTCGGGTTCTGGTTGGCGTGTAGGGCGGTCTGTGACAGTTCATCAATTTTGAAATCCGGCATTAAATTGGTAGTATGTTAACATGCATTTGAACACTACTCACAATCTAGCTCACTTGGCAAAGGACCGTAAAAGAATTGATCTGAATTCAGGTTTGTCTTGTGGACAAGGTTTCCGACGCATTAGATTGCATAATTACATCTGAATAATTACATGTAGTTGGAGACTGTTCCTAGGCACGTAATACAGACTAGGCACACCGCCCGCCGTCAACCTTGCATGACGGAGGAGAGAAAAGAGATATCTGTGTAACTAGACGCCTTCTAGCAAACATGGCATTGATGCCATTCCCTCCCCAGACAGGCCACTTTCACGACGTGCCACTTTTGGCCGAAAATACTGGCCAGCAGAGATGAGATATCTGTGCCCAGGGTAATTAAGCAGGCACTACGACTGCTTTGAAAACCAGTGCAATTATATGGTAACTTTGAAGTGCAACCACAGAGGCATCAGTCATTGTAGCGTTTCAGCGCATAGTATTTTGAGTAAACCTTGAGCCGGCTAATAGGCTGCATGAAGGACATCCAGATCTATCAGGGAGGAGTATGTCATTTAGGTTGGCAAACTTGCTGTAGGCCTTTGTACCATGCTGAGAAAACCTATGCAATTATATGGTTACTTTGAAGTGCAACCACAGAGGCACCAGTCATTGTAGCGTTTCAGCGCTAAGTATTTTGAGTAGTCCTGGAGTTGACTAATACGCTGCGTAAAGCGCTTTAACGTATATAGGATCTAAATATCTTATCTTAGCTCGTTAACCTACCATGGTGTTTGTATGATATCACTCGCAATTCGATTATGACGCGTGAATATGAATCCGAATACATATGGTAACTTGACGCACATAAAAAAACGAAGAGTTTATAAATACATTTCAACCTTTAGATTCAGTTAATGTAGACATGTACGGCTGTCAGCGGTAATCAGTTGAACGATAGGCTCACATCCTAAGACTTATCTGCAATATATTTTAAATGGCATACAGCCACATAATCTGAGAATAATCAGTTGGAGTATAGTTGCAATTTCGTCCCATGGGATCTAGTGCCATATTAAAGGTGCAACTAGTGTAAGAAAAATGCAAAGGAGCATTCTATGCTCAAAACGAATGTGATCAAAAAGAAGCAGTACTACAATGGGTGGGAGCAGTTTCTTTGAGCATTTTTACATGAGAGTTAATTTGATGTTGTTCCCTCAACTCTCCCTTGGCCAGATGCCATTTTCATTTGTGCTTGAATGCATAAATTCATATTGACATACATGTATACAGAGATACTATCTATTTAGGTAGCACCAGCATGCTTGAAATTTATGTTTGCATTCTTGAATTTTTTTTGACTGTAGACTCTCGTTACAGCTTGCATTGTTAGCTGCCAGGAAATGGGCTCGACTCGATATAAAACTTGGACGTATTGGGTTTCTCTCAGTGAAAGATGTCTCCATACGCCTAAGTCCAGCATTATGTCTGGTTTGTTGAATCCTGCTTTCCAGTTAGTCAGTTTCTTTTGATTTTGTAAATACTTTTTTATTACTGTTTTCTCAGATCGAGAAGTTACTAATTTTATGATATTGGTGAAAATAATTATCCTTTACCTGTATTATTATTACTACTTATACTGTTCTGCAAGGTCTGCTAATTATATTGGTTTTTATTAGTTTAGTAATGATAGTGGTAGCAATTAATTTGCAGGTTTTTGATGTTTGATCTTTGATGTTTTTCTCTTTGCAGGAGATCGAGACTATCCGTTTGTCCAGCTGTTACACTAACAAGAAAGTTAGGTTCGTAAGCGACATGTGTTGCTTTGTATTATGTCTGGCTGCGTTGTGTTACATTGTGTTACGTTGTATTTTGTCAGGCTACGTTGTGTTACATTGTGTTATTTTCTCATATTTATGGACGACCTTTCATTTGCCAGCTCAACTATCTACACAGTTTAGACTGAATTACTTAATTGCTGATTAATTAGTGTGACGTAAATATATGTCTGTTGAATAACAATGACACGCTGTGATAGCATTTGATGTTTCCTTAGGCTTAAAGCATCTGGCCATAACATGTTTTTTGAGTAATGAGAAATTCAGACAGTGTTAAGTTGATAAGCAGTTATTGCTTGAGCCAATGAATTAGTCACACATTCGCATGCACACATGTGATTATGTTGCAGGTGATTGTGTTACAGGTGATTATATTACAGGTGTTTGATTTTATGATTGCAGGAGACCTGTTGTTGTCTGCATCTGTGGACTGAGTCTGAAGATCGATTTGGTTGATCTTCAGGAGTTCATCCGATCTCGTCCAATCAAGAGTTCCACTGACCGTGCAGAGAGACCTGCCTTCTTGAAGCTGCTGCCATTTGCCAAGGTCAGAAGGAATCATAGGAATATGAGAATATGTTGTAATAGGAATATGAGAATATGTTGTAATAGGAATATGAGAATATGTTGTAATAGGAATATGAGAATATGTTGTAATAGGAATGTGAGAATATGTTGTAATAGGAATATGAGAATATGTTGTAATAGGAATATGAGAATATGTTGTAATAGGAATATGAGAATATGTTGTAATAGGAATATGAGAATATGTTGTAATAGGAATAATACAAGAATGTTGTTGAAAGCCTTTGACTTTAAAGATGGTCTTTGCAGAACCCTTGCAAGCATTTCCTGGGGTTGAACTCAGACTTTGTGCGCTATGAATTTTGGTTTCATTGCATGAACATTGTACATTCAAGGGTACATATGTACGCATACTTACAGTGGGGTCTTGCCCCCGAAATATCTGCTTGATATGATACTTTGGCCTCATTCAGCTTCCTCCCCCACCATCCACTTTGTTCCTTCAATAGAGTTGACATCTTGGTTCCCTGTTCTACTAGAGGCGCTTTACAAATGCTTAAATAAGATACAATGCAAGACATAGATATACATGCCAAATATGTATATATATATATATATATGTTTATATATATATATATTCATTAGAAAGTGATGACATCACAGAATTAATCAGTATACTATTCACACAGTTGCATTTAGCCAGAGCAATACTTCATTAGTAACCACAAAGTGTATTGTGAAAGATAATGCTGAGCTATAAGCACAGGTGAGAACTGAGGGAAAATTCCCCCATGGGGTTTGCAATGAAGACTTAACTGTTGGTCATCATAAAGACTGGGGAGGTTGAACTCTCCAATTCCATAGAAAAATCTCAGCCTATTAACACTTTGACTACAGTCTCACCCAAAGCGACCCTCGATTGAAGCCTTGTGTATTAGCTTACGGTACTATAGAAGTCATTTAATCCGTTTTGATTAGATGAGTTTTAACGTAAGTTGTGCTTCTGTAAAGCCATTGGTTTCTCGATACCTGAGCGAGGTTGTCATTCCAGTTTATCGGTCTGGAGGTAGACAATGTAAATCTGATGCTCAACAAAACACCAGTGGGGGACGGGAACCTCAACATTACCATCGACAGGCTCACACCAGATGCCACCACTCTGTCCAACAACAGGTAACGGTAAATCTAATCTAATCTTATTTAATCTAATCAAATCTTATGTACCTACACAGCGCCACTGTAATCTTGCAACCTATACATAGATGTTAGAAAAATCCATTTGCTTACCATGGTAAGGCTGAAATCAATGATGTCTAGTCTCATTAGAATTCAGGTAAGGTTAGATTGATGAATGATTCTGAATCGTAATGTATGAAATGCCTCTTTGGTTTGTCTTTTAGAGTAATGGGCTGTTTACGTTTGGAGTCGCTAAGAATTAGACTTCTCAGCTCTTCTGCGAGGGTAAGGGTGCTGGCAGATTCTGCAATCTTAAAGAATTCTTGATTAGCTCTTTTTCACTGCTGAGTTGTGTGTATATATATATATACATATCAATATATTTATATATATATATGTAAAAATGAGATATTTTGATGTATATTGTTTTGGCTTCAGTTGATATAATGCTATTATTTATCTGTACTGTTACATGGAGTGGATGATGTTTATTTATTTACAATATCGTCCTTCTTCCATTCACAATATTCAAGGAAGTAATTTCTAATTTGGTACACACATGATTTTATCAACATTAGGTAAACTAACTTCTCATAACTTCTCATATCTTCTCGTAGAAGTTTGACTGAAGGTGATATGTTTTACTTTGTTGTGATATGTTTTGGTCTGAGTTTGTAAATTTTCTGTCTAACAGTCTCAGCAAATCTGTCTGGCAAGTATAGACATCAGCCAAACTCTGCAAGTCGACATCGATCCTAAGAACTTTGATGGTATTGAGGTAAAGAAAATGATTGGTGATCATATAATACATCTATTGTGTTTTGTCAATTGCCATTAATTGTTTAATTGATTTATTGGAGGTTATTATAATTTAGTGCACACTTGTATCAACATTGGATAATATAACTTCTCAAATAATCTCCTGGAAGTTTGACTGAAGTGTCCCACTGTCTCTGCCAGATTAGCACATGCAGTGCATCATTTGGAAGGTTATGGTCCAATGCACAAGAAAATGATGCATACCCACTTTGTTTTACCAGACCATGGGATCATCAATTCTCCATGGGCCACTAAGCACACCGATCACTTACTGTTGCTAGAAACAGGATAGAAGAACTCTTTGGTGTATTCTAGAGCTATACAGACCCCCATCAAAGCTGGTAACAGAAGGAGGGGATAATCTTAACTTAATCCTTGTGTAGAGTGGGAGTCAGAGCAACATATTTGTGTATGCAAGTTAGCAGATGAATTGTGTTAAATTTGTAGTAACATGTTTGTGTTCATGTTTTAAGCGTGTTAGTTGTGCATTAATGTGTTAACTGTTGTTTCAGGCTATTGATGTCTCTCTTTCACACTGTTCACTGATATGCGCAGAAGGTTTGTTCAATTCTGTATTTCGTAGAATTAATTATTCGTTTTCAGACAAACTTTAAATTTAGACCTGACTGACATTGATAGAACTAACTGAACCATAATGATCGCAATTGTAAAATGAGAATTATAAGCCTTGTACCAGCCACTGAAAATATCTTGGTCGTTCTCAAGTTTATTGGTCTGGACTGGTGTTATTGCTGAACTCAAAAAAATCTTTCCCTGATATGTAAGCATAAAAGAAGTCTAATAAGACAACATGATTTCTGGGTCAAAGGGGGTTTGCAATTTGCTCGGCAGATTGGCAACTTATATGGTGATCGCTACAATTGGTGATTTGTTTTAGATTATGATTATGCACAATGGAAGTTATTACATTTTATGATAATGATTCTGAGAAGATCAGTCGACTAAATTATGATAATGGGACTACAGAATGTAACATAATGTAATGGAACATTTGTATTGCACAACTCAAACCAGCAGGGCTCTCAATGGGTGTCTGTGCTTGTACCAGAGAACACAATGTCTTGAGGCATCTCTGGAAATGGGAAGGGGAGTGGACTGGTAATTCCAGGTACATGGACTGTGGAAGATATTAAAGAAGTCTTAGGATTAAATTAATTTACCATATTAGAAGTGGTTATATTAGTTGAAAGATGGCCCAGTTGAATTATATACTTTAAAGCAGTATTGAGAATGTTTAATGTCGGATGATCTGCCGCTGTGGTAAACTGTGCTATGAATTCTTTGTTCTTTTAGGATTTCTCAGGCATTTAAGCGCATTTCATTCATTGAAAGCTCAACCAGGTAAATATTTGGATGTCTGTTTAGTTATAATTTGCCAATTGTGATGAGTTTCTCAGATTTCTTGCCTGTCAACCAGTCATCCCTAATGGATTTTGACTTTCACTGCATTGTCACTTGAAACAAACATTAGTTCCTCAAATACTTGTTTATTTTCTTACAAGTTATACTCTTTTGTCTGATGAAACACTTATCTCTTATTTTTTACTTAATTTAAAAAAAATTCTGCTGTATTTTCTTGAATTTCAAGTGATTTTCATGAATTTAACTTCATTCTTTTAAATTTCTTTAATTTTTTTATTCCTGATATATTTTCTTAACTTTTTGGGATCTTCTTGAATTCTGCTGTGTTTTCAGGACTTCCACTTTATCTTCTACAGTTCCATTCTCTTTTCTTTTAATTCCATTTTCTTTTCTTTTAATTCTATTTTATTTTCTTTTAATTCTATTTTCTTTTCTTTTTATTCCATTTTCTTTTCTTTTAATTCTATTTTCTTTTCTTTTTATTCCATTTTCTTTTCTTAAATGCCACTTTATTCCCTTAAATGTGAGTTTATTTTCTCAGTTTTACAGGTTGAACGAATCCAACAGACCTCGTCAAAATCTCAGCATTTGGCATTGATGCCAAAGGTCAGTTTGGATTACATAAGATTTCATAAGATTACATAAGCTTACATAATACATAGCTGTGTATTGTTGTAGTAGTGAACCTTATCTTGTTGTTAATGCTGTTGTTGTCTGTCAGTAATAAGATATTACTGAAATCAATACTAAATACGTTATTACTAATACGTTAAAATAAATGTTTCTCAATAGTAATCATATCGTCTCGACCCTGCACACTTTTGAATAAATTATTTGGGGTAAGGTCCTTTGCTCCCAACTGCTCAGCAGTGCCATTGATCGATGCTTTTGATGTTTGGTTATGACTTAGGGGCAGGTGATATACTATGTAGAAAAAGAGATTAACAATTTAGTTATTACTTGTAGAATATACAGTTCAATTTGGGTGATGCAGAACTCGTACTTGAAAAGGAACCTAGTCAACGGTAATACTCTTAATTAACCATTTGAATAGTAATTAGCGATGGTAGACAAATGTATTAATTTTCCTCTGCTTGTAGTAGTAATATTAAGAAATTTAAGAGAATTCAGTGAAATTCATGAGAACTCGGCCCAGAGACTCTGAACATCCATGTCAGCTGTCAACGGGAATCCATTGGATGGTTCCACGCCTGTGCGTGGGCCCACCACTGGTGACTTATCAGCTTACTATGCATAGCTTTGCTAGCAGACGTTCTTTACTCGTTCACTATGACATTTAACATCATTTCAGCCAGCGCAGAAAATGAACTAATAAATGAATCAATGAGACTATATATATATATACATATATATATATATATGTATATATATATGTATATATATATATATATATATATGTAGTGCCTCTTTAAGAAATCTTTTCAGAGGCGCTCTCTGCACTGGTCTGAATGATGTTAATGCCTGTGAAGATCGTTCTATTCGATTCTGGTTTCATTTTTACTAAAGTTCTTTTGGAACTCTCTCGAAGCGGTGCTATATAAATTTTTAATGATAATTACAGCTAGTTGGTGGATGAGTGTTTCAGAGCGGTGGATTGAATAACAATAATAATATTAGTTTAATTTAATAATATTTAATTTAATTGTTTCTGTGCATACAGAGACCTCGTGATGACTGTAACGTCAGTAGCGCTTACCTCTCGTCAGAGTTTTATTGATCAAAAACTAACGAACGCACACGGAAATGTGACTCTTAAAGGTTTGTCTGGTCAAAGAATTCTTTTCATTATTTCTGTTGTGAGGGCTTTAATTTGAGAGACTCAGTCTAATGGAATAAACTAGGGCTGGTAGCGATTAATTTAATTTTAATTGTTAACTTTTGAAAAATTAACGATTAATTGATAGTTAATTTAGATTAAAATCACAAAAATATTTCTAGTTACATTTGTCAGACATATTAATGACATTTCAATTAAAGTTCTGGTATACTGAATTTAGTTACAAACAGGAAATAACATAAGAGGTTTTCTTGCTCATTTTGAAGTGTTGTATCCATAGTGAGCAAACGATTTATCGCAATGAATGCAATAAACGTTATCAGCATTTTCGATATTTCTGTTAGTCAATGGGCCTAATTTAAATCCCAAATGTACATGTAATCAACCTGCTAGGCCCCATATATTTATATTTTTTATAGGGCATAACCGAGTAGACAATTTTCACCAGGTGCCGAATCCAAGTATTTGTATGAACTTTTTGCCGGATCCGGGTACGAACCGAATAGTAGCGGCAAATGTGGTCAGCGATTAGTGGTAGCGCTGGCCTTGAAAGTTTGGTATGCAGTTAGCGGCAATACGCATGTTCAGCACATGATGTTCATTTAAAACATATTAAAAGATGTACAAAAATTGATCTTTTGTCTTTCTTTTGCTTCGCAATTGCGCATTTTGCTTTCATGCAGCGCTGCGACTACCAGAGAGTACCATCTGTAGGCAAAGCGTAGTTAACCTGCCATGTGCACTGCTACGGAGAACTATCTATAGTCAACGCAGAGTCTATGGCAATATCCTTCATATTGCGTATTGTCGCACTCTAGGCTATAACAATATATTTATTATTTAATAGCTTTTTTTGTGAAAAAACTGTAAAACCTTGTTATAAAATTTGAAATATGAAGGTATCAACAACGTCTTTACTCTCTACTGTTTCCTGGAAAGTGGGTAGAGCCAATTCACGTGGGAAAATTACTGATTTGGTTGCCACCTGGGGAATGCAACCAAAAGAAATTAAAATGTATAAATTAACCTGATTATTCTAGAGAAAATTCAATTGAATGTTAAGTTCTTGTTTAATTAATCAATAACTTAGAAGTAAGTCCGTTAGTATAAATTTATTTGATGAAAAACTATTTTATCAAAAAAAATTTAAAAAAGAGAGTTATTTTTAGCTATTTGGGGGTATAATATTTGCTGAGGCAAATACTTCCGAATAGTCCAATATTCGGTCAAGGCGAATGTTTGAGGCGATTTCCGGTTATGCCCTAACTTTATAGCTCGATTACTATCTGCCTCACATGAGGGCCGCCTTGTGTTTTATGTCTTAGGCACTCTTCTTAAGAGTGGTGCAATGACACTTTTGGCCGTGACGCAACTCAGGACGACCCTTAAGGTATGAGACTTTCTTGACCTATAACCTGGTCCTCTTATGAATATTCATGTTTAGATCAGAGGTAAAGAGAGAGTGAGGAGCTTGTGTCTCAGGTTGTTAGGTAACATACTCCAGGAGGATGTAATGTAATCGATGTAAAGCAAGGATAGCCGACCACAGCAACACTTCTGCACTGGACCGTGGACGATCAGTCCAGTGGGGCAGCGCTCGTGAATAAGCTGGTGCCCTGCACTTTAGAAGTTTAGAGGTTATGATTACAATTATAAACATTGTTCTTTCACTTATGCAAGGTTTCTACATGTTGTCTGAAAGCGTCTGCTTATGCTGCATAAGATATTACATACATTACATGACAAAAAATATACATTACATAACAGTATGGTCTAGTGATTAGTGAGACAGACTCTGAATTGCAAGTTTTGGAGGTTCATTTCCCTGCCAGAAATCTGTTTTGAGTTTGTATATATATTAATTTATATATATATATTAATTTATATGCCATATATATATATATATAGATATACCATATATATATATATATTTATTAGTTGATTTACCGTGTATATATATCTATGTATATGGTTTGTGATTTGAGGTTGAGGATTGTATCGCTGACATTGAGGTTCAGTTGTCTGGTGGATTTCTTGGATACGATCAACAGATCCTGAACCATTGGATCACGCTCTTCTGTCAAAGTCAAAATGTTCCTGTGAATGATCGATTGACGAACGATCACGAGAGTCATGATCATGCTGTGCAGTATCAGACCGATGACAACAGGCATGATCTGGAAGATCGAGGCATTCTAGATCGAGTGACAAATTGCAACGTTTCGCCAATTCCATTGACGGAAGATAACGGGCAAGTTTCCAGGTGAGGAAAATTCTGACGGCTCATATTTTTCTTTTGCAATGAAATGTGAATGTATAACATATGTATGATTTAAAGAATGTTTCCTGTCTATCTGAAGAAAGGCTTGCGAACAGAACATTTTTACAGAATGTTCTTAGACGAATTTCCATTTTCAGCATATAGTTTATTCTAAATTGATGGATGGATTGATTGATTGATTTATTCATTTCTCTGTCACTAGCTCTGCAAAAGGAAGTCACCTGTTCAGAATCTTCAGCTCTCGTAGAGTGAAGCTGAGCGTAGATGTGGTTGAGACATCTGTGGCGATTACCACGGATGCATGCGGATTGGAAGCAGGAGTTTCACGCTGGAAGACATCCGTTACGTTGAAACCAATGACTGCTACTGCAGAGGCCGTTGAGTTCGATGATTTCCAGTATGAGTTCGATGTAACGTCTCTGTACTGTAGACAGGCTGAGAAGAATGTAACATCTAGTGAGTTGAATGCCAAACAACATCTGTGGAATACTCTTGTCTATGCGGGAGTTGCTATTGCCAAGGTAAGTGCTGTTATTATAATTATTATTATTATTATTTTTTTTGGGTGTAATTATTAGTGTTATTGTTATTGGTGTTATTGTTATTGCTTTGCTGTTATTATTATTATTATTATTATTATTTTCATATGGTCAACTGATGGACTGTATTGTCTTTATGTTTCAGGGAAATCGGTTTAGTCAACAGCTGAACCATGATGTCCTCATCGACAGCCTCCGTCTCGAGCTGTCCTCCGCTCTCCTCGACACCATCGACAAGATCTCCGAGGCACTGCTTATTCAGTGGAGGGCGTGTAGAGGTCATCCCGGGGTCAGCAGGGGTCGCTCGGGTGTCCACACGGGCGGTACGGAAGCAAGATCCGGTCGGGATGCGGCTCATACGAGATCGTCTCTGAAGACGACCGCTTGTCACGTCCAACTGACCAACGCCAATCTCTTTTTCTGTCACGATAACAAAGGTCGGTCAGTGGTTTATGAATCAATCAATTATTCAATCAATACATCATTCAGTCAATTGTTCAATTAATCATTCAATCATCATTCAATTGATCGATCATTCAATCAGCCAACCATTTTATCAATCATTGGATCAGCCAATCATTCCATAAATTGTTAAATCAACCATTCAGGCTATCAGTTGTTCGATCATTCATTCAATCAATCATTCAATTAGGTGTAGCCCTGTTGAGCTTGTTTCAGTTTTTCTTCATTTTTCTTCATTCATTCATTCATATTGATATTCACGGCTTTGCTTGCATCCAATTTCAATTCTCCATTCATCCATTCCTCAATCCTTCTTCCACCCATCCATCTGTCCATCAAGCCATCAATCTCCCTTTGTTACTCATCCATCAGGCATTCATCCATCCATCCATTCATCTCTCTCTCTTTGTCTGGTTCTTTCATTCGTTGTTGATTTGTCGTCTGTGTAGCATCTGCCATGGTCCGATGTGATGCTGCTACGCTGCAACGAAGACCAGAGAAATCGTCCTTGACCTTGTCGGAGGTCAGGGTCACGTACTTCCTGCAGACACTCAAGGTCAGGTGCTTCTGTTGACTGTGCATTTTAAACAAATCCTAAGGTTAATTAGCTAATTAAAATTTAAACAAGTCTTGTGCTTAATTAGCCAATTGCAATTTTATAAGGCGCATAGCTTTATCAACTAATTAAAATTTAAGCAAGTCCTATGCTTAACTAGCTAATTAAAATTTAAACAAGTCCTAAGCTTAACTAGCTAATTAAAATTTAAGCAAGTCCTATGCTTAACTAGCTAATTAAAATTTAAACAAGTCCTAAGCTTAACTAGCTAATTAAAATTTAAACAAGTCCTAAGCTTAACTAGCTAATTAAAATTTAAGCAAGTCCTGTGCTCAATTAGCTAATTACAATTTTATAAAGCCCATAGCTTTCTCAACTAATTTAAATTTAAACAAGTGCAAAGCACTTTTCACCAATGTAAACCCTGTTGTGTCATTGTTATTGGTAATTTCAAGGGAACTTATAACTAATCAGAAGCGAAGCAAACTTCTAGTTTGGCTGCTGTTGGCATTGAGAATTCTTTTTGTTCTTGCACATCGCATCTTTTGAAGTGACGTTAAATGCCACTTCTTGACTACATACATGATTTTATAGGCTGTGGGTATTGGAAGAAGAAATTTTGTAAAAATTTTTTTTTGTATTTTAATATTTCTGTTTATCGTTTGCAGTTTCATCCGATTCTTCGGTCGTGTGACTTACAAGACTTTGTGGCACACGTCAGGTTGACTGAAGTCATGTTTGGAAATGACAGACGGGTGAGAAAGTTCCTCCCATTACATATGTTCCTCTAAAATTACTTCCCTTCATCTTTCTCTACAGTAAAAACAGATTCTGACTGTAGGCTGAAGAGCCAATTTACATGACAGTGTGATATTTTTATGTGGCATTTTTAAATTTGTAGGTGATGGTTTGATATTTCAATAGCATTCAAAATGTTAGGTGAAATTTTTTTAAACTTACATGCAGTTTTAGGTACATATTTAGGTTGTTGGTGACATTTTGATATTGTAGGTAACACTTTGATTTTTAGGTGACATTAAAATGTTGGGTGTCATTTAAAAATTATCTACTTTATATTTTAGGTGATATTATTCAATATTAGGCAACAGTTTTAAATTTTACTTGACTTTTGAAAATTTATGTGTTGGACGATCGGCTCAGTCCTATAGAATGCATAATCATTCATTTATTCATTCATTCATTCATTAGAAAGATTTATTTACTCAAGAGTTCTCCTAAGCCCAGCATGGTTGAAAAGCACAGTTTTGAGGTTGAAAGGACAGTGTTAAGGCGAGTATAAAAAAGAGTCAGAGCACAATTGGTCAGTTAATATTTTATTTTATTTGTTTTTTTGACAGAACGTGGGCATAAGTTTGCCAGACGGTGTTTATGTAGCGTGGTCGTTGGCTGTTCACATGTGCTTTCATGAGATCATCTCTCGAATGCTAAAAACAGCTACCAAGTACAATGGAGGTAGACCATGGATAATTATCAATGCAACTTGGCTTCTTGCTTATTCTCCTCTAAACAGTGGCTGTAATGGAGCAGTATCTATGTAGGAATGTATGGCCAGTTGTTTATAGGGTGCAAATTAATAAGTTACTAATCAATATGTTGCTGATTAATAAGTTACTAATGAATAAGTTACTAATCAATAAATTACTAATTTATGATGATTCTTGTTACAGCTCTAATCAAAGATTGCTTTGTTGTTGCTTCTTTGCTCTTTTGGTAGTTTGCTCGTGCAATCTATAAAATCAATTTATTTATTTAATTCTGTTCTAATTAGAATTTGGTAGACTAAAGACGCCAGGCAGTTCCCCAAGGATCAACGGATCAGGGCTGAGATTATCGATTGAAACGCGAGTTCAGCTGGAAATGCATCTGCCGAACAATCACAGGTGACCTGACCTAGTTTCAGTTTTCTCTTCTAAGTGGATTCTATGATAAGAGATTAATGCTTATAAAATGAGAATACAGGTATTTACTATTAATGATGGCTTTTGTATGTTTCCTGATGCTAAAGTTTCTTATATATCGCACTCAGATAAATATACAGTGTCTGATCTTAACCATAGCACTATGGACACACCTTTCAGTTTATTAACTGCACAGTTATAGTGAGATGAATATTAGCCTGTTCTCGTGAAACCTTGTGATGTCGGATTGACTATAACTTGCAAATCGGGGCCTGACCTCAGTGACCTCGTTTAAACTTCAGCTTTTGTTGACCTGCATTTCTGTTTCAATTGGATGTAATGTTATCGAAGAATGTATGTGTTTGAAAGTTATTGGTTCAAAGGCAATAAATTCCATCAGTGTTTAGGTCCTTTTGTTTGTGTATTTTGAAACATAAAGCGATTTTCTTTGAGAGGCTCTTGTAGACTGTGTATGTTGTTCAATTTTCTTACCAGGGTCTTTTTCACGGCCGTCGAAGCTTCCCTTTATAATTCGGATTCGGAAACAAACTTCTTTTGTCCTCGACTGCAGGTCATCTTCGATGGCCATGACATCTTTGACCTGGAGGTAGGTTTCTTGCTTTTCCAGTGTAATTTCTTACTTCGGTTTTAGTTGAAGAGACGGTTATATCGGGCATTTTTTTAATCCAGACAATGTGTATTCTATTACAATAATTGAGCCTGATTTGTCAATTACAAGGCTTTTAAATCCAGTTGTTTGACTTTCTTTGCCTTGAGCTTAATTTGTCCATTTAAATGCATTGAAATCCAGTCCTTGGACCTTCAGGAGGTGCAAACTTTGACTCTGTTTCTATTCCAGGGAATGCACGTCGGGTTACAAAACAATAACGATCGATTCCGAACAGAGCGTGCAAGTGCTAAGACGCTGGAGTTGGCCACAAACAGAGCTTGGCTGATCGCGTTCGACAAATTCCAGATCGTCTTTCCATACGAGTACAACTTCGCGGAATGCTTTGATGAGGTACAGGATGTAATCACTATTATTATTAGCCCTTCTATGGAGCCAGTGTCTAATCAAATAAAATTTTTGTTTATAAAATATTCATTTAATTAAATATTTGTTTAATTAAATATTTGTTTAATTAAATATTTGTTTAATTAAATATTTGTTTAATTAAATATTTGTTTAATAAAAGTATCAAAATGATAAGAGCACAACTTGATTTACAGTTATATCTTAATACTCAAAGTGTCATCCGATGGTGCGCCTGAATTAAGCCGTAATTATGGTAATATGAATTATTTAAAAGAATCAACATGATGTCCTTCATTTGTACCTGACCCCTTGTTTTGACAGTTTATGGATTATTCACTTGGTTTCAAATATCATATACTGTGATTGGTTAAGTAGTTTACTCTTTGGCCAGTTTGGACTTGTTTGCCTGACTGTTTTGCTATTTATCTGTTTTGCTATTTGGCTGTTTGTGTATCAAGTTGGTTATTTCTTCTTACTCAGCTAAAAAATTTGAACAAATGGCGAAAAATCATCTACAAGAAATCTCCAGCTGCTACAACGGGAAAGTTACCACCAGATCTGCACATCACTGCCAAGGTCTCACATTATCAATTATAATAATCCTTCCATTTAAGTCTCTTCTCTAGTTTGCTGCCAATTGTTTTGCTACCTGATGTAATTGTCCAGTTGCTAATGACATTTAAC
The DNA here is from genome assembly GCA_959347315.1 of Bimastos eiseni. NCBI lineage: Eukaryota > Metazoa > Annelida > Clitellata > Crassiclitellata > Lumbricidae > Bimastos > Bimastos eiseni. The sequence goes on from OY365811.1 coordinate 1,238,618, forward strand.
ATCATATAGATAGTGTTTTAGTGAGATACTTTAAAATCTTTTATATGCCAAGTGTCCTGATGAATATTATGTCCACAGAATTGAAGTAGCATAATCACAGAACTTGGTATGATGGGCATGATTTCAGCAGTTGTATCTTTCCAGACAAAGAATGTATGGGTATCATCATTGAGGAAATTTGAGAGCTCAATGATATTCACAGAATTGTGAATCCAAGGCAAGGTTGTTCAGTCTAAAGGTGAAGGAAGAACTGTTAGAATTCCAGTTTTTCAAAACCAATGAGACATGTTATGATCCCTGTTTTCTTGTCCTTCTGTGTATCTGCCTATGTCCTTCTAATTGTCATTCCCTGTACCTGCCTATCGATTCCTCTGTATTTATTGCTTCTCTGTTTGTTTCTGCATACAGACCGTTCTCGTTCAGCTTTCTGACGATCCATTCGAAGTGAAGCTGAGACATATTTACGAGGTACACTTCGGTTGTTGATTTTAATTCATTGCGTGATGTTGCTGGACTACTTGGTGGGTATTACTGTATGTGTGTTTTTCTATATATGTGTATGCCTTCATGCATGTGTGTTTATATGTATGTATGTGTATGTGTTTTGGTAGTCTATGCCATTATGCCTACAGGATCCAGGTTCTTCTTGATGATTATCCTCCCTATTGATCCTTGCTTAAGCATTCTGTTTTGACCTTACAAGTCTGTTATGCAAATTGAAGTAAATAAAAATAATTTTTTATGTTATGTTATGTTGCGTAGTTTTCAGTCATGTGTGACCTTCTCGCTACAGTCCAGTGACGTTCTCTCCCTAGGTGGCATTGCTCTTCATGGTTGATTTATCTTTTTAGACGCTGTGCGATGTTGGAGTCATGGCCGAGCGGAGACTGTTGGCCATGGACCAGCGCATCGAGGCGCTCCAGAGAACGCAAGGCATCATTCCAGGTTGGAGTCGGTTCGAACTTGCTGTCTTACTTTACGTCAACGTAATGCTGCCTTATTTTACATTAATGTGATGTTGCCTTACTCTACAGTAACTGCATTACTGCCTTGTTTTAGTTTTACTTAACTTGATGCTGCCATACTTTACGTTGACATGATGTGACATTACTTTACGTTGCCGCAACGTTACATCTTTAGGTAGCAAGATTCAGGAACTGTATTCGCTGTTGAGTCAGAAGACGTCAGAGGACTACATCCGACGCATACGGCAGCTGTACGACAGCGCCCCCCTCAGGACGACGCTTTTCAGTTGGACGATGGAGGGGCTCGAGATATTCGCCCTGGCAGACACTTCCTACGACAACAAGGAGAAGATCATCAGGCACATGAAAGAGATCGACCCAGACAGGTCAGAGGTCACTTGGGTTAGAGATTATTGACCCCAGCACATCAGGGATTACCTTCTTGAGTCATATTTGTTGTGACGAAATTGGTTAAAAACCACTGTAGTTTGTTTAGCTGTTCTTGCAAGGTTTGCGATTTCTACATATTATACTCATAGTTCAGTTACTGATAGGGTTATTTTTCATGAATAATTTGATTATTGTTGTTATTTTTTTGTATGAATGATTGAGTCATTCATTGTTAATGTTATTTTATATAAATAATTTGGTAATTGTTGCCTTTACTTTTACATAAACGGTTTAGTAATTGCTGGTGCTATTTTCTATTGGTTACTGAATTAATAATTGTGGTGTTATTTTCTTATATGAATTATTTAACAACTGTTGCTATTCTTTTACCTATAGCCCACTGCCAAATGATGGTACCCTGGATTTTGTCTCACTGTTCTGTCGCACGGTGAGAGTTTGTACTGGTTCCCTGGTCTTCCAGTTTCGTGATTTTCCTCACGCGGTGATCGACATACGAGACTTTCACGTCTGGGGTCGACTCATAGGAGCGGAGCCGCTCGGCACTGCGAAAGGTATCTTCTGTGCATTGACGTCATTGCTATGGAGAAAGATCAGTGGAAATATTATGATATAACGGAGGAGTTAGTGAAGTGGTAATATCATCATTATGAGCTTTCCCTTCTACAACACACTGCTACAGCTCAGCCCAGAAGATTTTTCTATAGCAAGTAAGGCTGTCAACGGGTACCCGGATACCCGCCCGAGGCTGACTACTCTGGAAATTGGTTCTCGGGTACCCGACATTTTGTAAGAATGCATGATTTTTACCTGAACGTATACTACAAAATGTTTCGTTGATCATACTAGCTGATCATGAAATGAAATCGGTTCTCAGCTGCCCTACATTCCATAAAACTGGGCAATTCTCTGCATTTCCTAACAAAATGTCCACGCAGTCGGGTACCCGCTCCCCGACTCGACGGGTTCCCGGGCCCTGATTTCAACATTTTTGGACAGCCTTAATAGTGGGCGAATCTGTTGGAAACGCCTTTCTCAGAGAGTTGACCTCCAAGATGCATCCAAACTCTGGAAGGGCCAACAAGTGGTCTTGTAGTGGTGTGAAAGAGTTTCAGATTAAGAAGAGTGGTAATAGATGAAGCAAAGCTATCATGGTTTAAAATAGTTGAGAAGTTCTATGAGTTTTAAATAATTGAAGAGAGAGGTTTCCTAATGAATATTGGTGGTGGTTGCGGTGGAGCAAAATGTTACGATTCTGCCAGTTATTGCATTAAATATCATTTATTAAATGTACCAAAGCCTTTGACCAATCGTAAATTCATTTCTGTGTGTTTGTCTCTGTATATTAGCGAAAAGGAGTGCTACCATCGACATGGGGGCTCCGTGGGGGCGGCTTATGGTGGAACGTAACATGCCTCAGATGAAGTTCTTTCACGACTTCAGTGCAGGTCGGAATGCTTATTTGTTTTCGAGAGACGCTTTGTACTTTGCGGTACTCATTAAGACGGTCACCCTTTTTATTTATTCACTCTGGGACTGTTTTTGTGTGGGACTAGAAAATTTAGGAGGCTTGCATTTGTGTTTACACTCTGGGTTCACAACAAGAATTATGGGTCAGATTCATTAGAGTGCTTGCCTTTGTGTCTTTGCTTAAATTACTTGCTCTGTCATTATTATTTGTAGTAGTAGTATTGCTACTATTACTACTTCCCCACAACTACTACTACTAATAGTACTGCTGTTACTACTATTACAATTATTATTTTAATTTTTAATTTTAATTTTTATCATTACTATTGTTATGATTTGTGATATTATTATTATTATTATGATTATTATTATTATTCCAGAATTATTTTCATTATTTCTCATTTATTAAACACCACTATCTAATGACGAGGCTTAGCAGTAACTGTGAGCAAAGGGCTTTCTCGAGTTCCCAACACAGTAATCGTCTAAGGAGATAAGAATTGAACCCATACCCTCTTTCACTTTGTAGACATCGTCTCTTTCAACCTGGCGTATGGACCGTGCTGGGAGCCAACGATGGCGCAGGTGAATCTGGCGATGAACAAGGTGAGTCGCCCGTCCATAGATCCGAGTCCTCCGCTTCCCTTTTGGGACAAGTTCCGACTGCTTCTTCATGGTCGACTGACCATCTCGATCCAGCAGACTCGATGGTTGTATCATGCTTCATTGGATCCGTACAACGTCACGGAGTTCATGGATTGGACGTGGACAGAGTTTCTTCTCGACTGGACTAACGGTACCGGTTCCAGTTTCTTCCTGTGACCGAATCTGTTTTTAATCGTATTGTATCTTTAGATTTATATAGTGCCTCTCGCGGAATTACTATTCAGAGGTGTTCTCAACCCAGAAACCCGAGCAAATGAAACGCCTTTAAAAAGTGAGAGGTCGATATTAAATAAATATATGCCACTAATAACATGTGACTGACATACCAAACTGATTGGCTTGTTTAGAACTTTTTAGAATGTTTTAGAATTTTTTAGAATTATGTTCTATTATGGATTGGAATGTTTAGACTTATTTTACATGCTTTCTGTTCTAAAGTGGATTATTTTGTAATGTTTTTTCCTGCTGGTGTTTCCAGCCAAGTGGATCCTACATGGTAACCTCGATGTGTTTTCAAAGACGGCGTCGAAGTATAACGACTGTCGACTTGTTCACCTTCCAAAGCTAAGACTCAGGTAAAATAAACGAGATGATTTGATTCTTTTCTACGATTATGTCCTTCAACTGATTAAGGAACAAGTCATTGGATTAGATTCGATTAGATCATTCTACTATATCCTTGTATTTTGTGTTCTAGTTTGTTCTATTCTATTCTACTCTGTCTTTCTCTTTTGTGTTCTATTCTGTTCTGTTCTATTCCAGTTTTGTCTTTGTGTTCTATTATGTTCTATTCTATTAGGCTGTATCTTTGTCTCTATTATATCCTTGTCTTTTTTGTTTTATACTGTTCTAATCTGTTCTACTCTCTCCTCCTCTTTTGTGTTCTGTTTTCTGCTTTATCTTTCTCTGTTGTGTTCTATTCTGTTATTATCTATCCTTGTTTTAGTGTTCTATGATATTCTATGCTGCTCCTATTTGTTCTATGACATTCCATATTCCACCGCCTGATCCAGTAACTTTCATGCATCTATTGATCCTTTGCCTTGGAACGATCTTCCCTCTCCGACTCTTTGATTTCAAATGAGGGTGTTTCTGTATCTGCCTAATTCCTGACCCTCTTTTTTTCCCACGGCTTCTTGCATTAGGAGCACCTCTGAGTAGGTTGTACTGGGAGGGGCGCTTTAGATATCTGTAAATACAATACAATAGTGTCCTTGTGGATTATATGAGATTCATGATGATAAACCATGAAGAGGATGATGAATTTGAATTTATGTGTGATAGCATTCGACTGGAGTGGTTGTGTTCCGGTAATTCCAATGACCATCATTCCGTGATGCCCTCTGCTCCGGATAAAATCCCCGATTATGCCATTCAGGTCTGTAATGCACCTACGTTGTTTTTGTCAACTTTGTCTCGATTCTTACAGATACATATTTGTTTAATTGTTTTTGAATAGTCTTTGATTTGTTATTAATTTTTTACTGATTAGTTTCTGACTTATAATTAATATGTTATTGATTTTTTATTGATTTGTTTTGATTTGTTATTAATTCATTATTGATTTGTTATTGATGGTTATTTTTATACATTACTGATTTGTAATTAATTTGATATTAACTTGTTATTAATCTTTTACTGATCTATTGTCGTATTGTTACCATAATGTCACACTGGGTTTAGCACGTTTCATCAGTTCTTAATTGTTACATACAGATCATCTGTATGTCTTGAATTATGTCCTCTCCTGGATTCCACAACTGGTCATGACATTTCTGCTAAGTTTGTTGACAGATAATAACATGGACTTCTTCATTGTCGGTTGATAAATTTCAGGATTATGATTCCTATCGAGTGTTTCGTTCGAAAGGAATGAACGTCTGCCTTGGTTTCGAGATTCCACCGAACGTACAACTTGATGATGAAAATCCGTCTGGCCTCTTCTTCGCGAGCACTCTGCGCTGGATCGACAAAATTAAGGTTCTTATTTTTTGCAGACGTATTATGTGTTCTGTTGCACGCTGGTTCTGTGATGTGACGATTGTGGGTCTGAGCCTGATTAGCGTACTCCATGTGACAACCCTGGTCTTGTTTTTTTGCCTGTGCACGCTTCTCTTGTCTCTGATTCAGAGGATTTTATGGTCTTTGCATTTATGGTCTCCTGTATAAAATGTATTGGATATCAAGTGGCAATGTCTTTCTATTATTATTTTTAATTATAGTAATATTATTATTATTGTTAGTATTATTGTTATTATTATAGTTGTGTCATTGTTGCTATTATTTTTATTATTACAATTATTAGTATTTTTGTATTTATTATTATTATTATTATTTTTATTAGTATTACTAACAGTTAGCATGGTAATGTTGATGAAAAGCAGATGACATTTAGCAATGAACCATCTTTATTCACAGAATACAAACATAAAGAACATTTATGCAAAAGAAAATATACACAGAATATAAAACAAATGAACTACATAAGTATAAAGAGTGTGTAGGGATCGAATGATCCCGCCAGCTGGGATCTCTTACGTCCAGCTAATAGTACTAATACATCAAAACAGGACGGACTTAGACAGAACAATGTGTAGGTAATAATTTCAGCTGCTGAACAGCTACTGAGAGAAGAAAAGTCGGCTCTGGCTGCTGAATGCACATGTAGTTGTGACTTAAGTCGTGAGCTTTTTCTGGTATGGTTTAATATTATTATTATTACTATTAATTATTAGCTTCTAAAGCACCAATGTTCTCTTGTTACAGATGTGTATGAATCGCGTGTCTCGTCCGATCAGGCGCGGTCCCCTGTTCCGGTTGATCAGTTCTCGCAAAAAGCCGATAACTCGACATGTCCAGTAAGCACGATATCCAATTCATCTTTTTCTTTTTCATTAATTAGCTTCAACTCTTTTCAAACCGAGTCTTGTTTCATTTGGTCTGTGGTGCCATCATCGTAAGACAGTACAATACAATACAGAACTGTAAAATACAATACAAAATCATACAATACGGCTGTATTTGTAATTGTTTTACAGCAATTTTATATAGCACCTCTACAGGATTAAGTTTGGGAACGAATATTATTAGCAAAGGGTCGTAATTAGTTTTGCCAACAGAATGTATTGTACTTGTTCATCATGATATTTAACATCATAATGCCAGTGCAGATAGTGCCTCTGAGTATATATTTTGAAGGGAGCTATATAAATGCTCGATTGCATTGTTTGACTGTTTGCAGGAACGTCCAAGTGTCGGTTGACTTTCCGAGGTTCCAGCTCTGCTACTGGGTGTCTTTCTCGAAACAGAACGGAGCGATGATCGAGAGCGATCGGATCATGATGAATGTCAGCCTAAGATCAGATCGAAGAACGATCGATGACGGCCTCAAACACAAACCCAACGTGATGTGGTGTATCCGACATTTCAGCTCACATCTGAGCAGTGGAGTCGTCTGGTTATGCAGTGCTAACTCCCCACTGCACGAAAAGAGAAAGGTTTCTGATCATTAGTAAAGTAGGAAAGTGATTGTTAGTAAAACATTAAATTAAAAGAATGAAGGCTAACAATATGTTAAATTACTAAAATGATTGTTGATAGAATGTAATTTTCAGTACGAGTAAGTAAGTAAGTAGGTAAATATATGTATGCCTCATTGAACCGCTTGCAGACGCTTGGACATCATATCAAAGCATTCCTAGAATGTACAATTAGAAAACATTATTACAATGAACAGTTATTATTAATTGTTTCTGAGGATGTGTATAGTGTTGGATGATGATTGTTTTAGGAGCGAAATCAGACAACTGGTTTGGCACACAAAAGCTTTCTGCTCAAAGTTGATGAGTGAGTCATGGACTGAAAATATTCTGCTAATTTCAAATGAAAGACTTTAGATTTAATAAATTATCGAGATCTTCACATTGAGTGCATGGAGTGGTTTCTTTACCGTTTTTCTTCATCGAATTTTTTTTATAAATTTATCTTCTTTGTGTATCAGCAAAATATGAAACTAGAATGAGATCCATTTTCTCTTTTTATTTGCTTATTCAATCTATTTTGCGCTGGAGTCCATTGTTTTGTTTGTCTTTTTTTTTGTTCAGTGAATTACTAAATCGTTGTTTTATTTCTTTCCTCTACTTGAGTTATTTGATTTATTTTGGTTTTTGTGTAGTGTCAGTTACCAACGAGAGGAAGAGAAGTCGGCCATTGCTGAAGATGTAGTTTCCACTGAGGAGGTAAGATGACTTTTCATGCATGGTTTGATTGTCTGATATTATTGCTATGATTACTATTATTATTAGTAATATTATTATTATCATCATTATTTTCGTTAATACTATGATTATCATCATCATTATTGTCATCATTATTATCATCATTGTTGTTGTCATCTTTATTATTATATTTTATTATTATTATTACTTATTTGTTATTTTTTTTTTCTTCAAAGTTCTGTTTCATTCATGAATGAGGTCAAGAGGTCAAAGGTCAGAAGTTATCTAGAGCTGCAAGCATTTAACCCCTTTTTGTGGGAATTTACTATTATGATTACTTATTTATTTATTATCTTTTATGTTTCTGTAAGTACCTAAGATCCCTCCAGATCAAATCTGTTTTTGTTGATGAAATAGATTGTGTTGGGTGTCAAACTATGCAACCTGTAAATGCTTGTTTCTATTTATCATCACAGGACCTATCAAAAACGACATTAGACTAATGTCTAATGCGACATTTGCTTACTGGAAGTATTTCGTAATAAGAGTAATAATTAATGCCGCTTTTGTTGTCACCAGGCAATCAGCAGCGAGGAACCAGTGCACAAGGTCAAAGTGTATAACCTCAAGAGTTCGTGGACCACAAGTAATCGCAACGTCGTCTTCAGTCTTTACGACGGCTACTCAAAAGCCCAGGTGCTCAAGGATAACCTACTATCGGAGGCGCTGAAAGGATTTAAGGTGGAGACGAACCAAACACCAAAGGTCAGAGTCAGAAATTAGGATACAGCTTTTTAATTGTGTAAACAAAGATTCATTATGATATGTTTCTGGTTAGATATTGATTGGTATTACGGAAATACGTTATTTGAAAATAAGTGAGCATGTTCATTATTGTACCAGCTGCATATTCCCACTTTACTATACATGCATTGGATGTAATATAGCATTTTACGAGATATTTTCTCTCTTTGGGGAATAGTACGGTAATATGATCGTGGATGAAAGGACTAAGGGAATGTTTTTACTGTGAGGCTGAGCCAATGGAGCACGTGACTCGGTTTCCCCAGGACTCCAGTAAAGGGGTCCGCATGGCTCAGTGTCTCGAAGGAAGGGTTGTCTTTTATCAGATATCAGAGGTGGATGTGTCGGTCTGTTACTGATCTCACGATCAGATGGGCAGGTAAGGGATACTGAAAAAGAAACAGATGGAGGGACAGATACACACAGAGATAGATAGACAGACAGACAGCCAGACAGAAAGACAGACAGAAAGACACTGTTGCAATTATGGTTGCTAAATTGACAATATTGTTCTTTTCTAACAGAAGAACTGTAAGGCGCCTGCGTCCGATTTCAACGGAGACGGACGATCGTCCTTCAGTGCATTCAGTCCTCAGTTCCGAGTTCAGTCTGGTCCGATCTACTGTCTGCTGCAGCAACTGATCAAGGAGGCTGGCAGCGTGGCAGTCCACGAAGAGGTTGGTTCGGATTTCTGGCCAGTGACATCAGTCGAGAAGACTGCAAAAATGTGAAATGCTCTATCAAAAGCAGGCGGATGTCGTAACTCTCAATTTCGAGAAAATGGCAAAAAATTTCATCACCCAACTATTATTTTTACTCAAATTTGATTCAAACTGAAACACACAGAAGTTTAGACAGTGCAAGATAGAATTATAGTGTGAACAAAAAGAGACGTTCAAGACAGAGAGGAACCAATGAAGCAAACTATCGAGGCTGTACCTTTCCCATGCATTTTCGCTGGCTTGAAAGTTATCCACCTGGATAAGGGTGTAATTTACTGGAGTGATGGCTTCAAATGTGCGTTCTGTGTTTAACTTGCTGGGATGTTATCTACCTGGTGGATTATGGTATAAAATATTTTTGCAATGGTTTAAATTGTGCATTTTGTTCTGTGCATTTTAGCTCGCCGGAAAAGTTATCGACCTGGATTCTCTTCAGGGAATTGGAGCATGCCAGACAACAGATGACATAATCTGCAAGAACTGGGATGGTATCTTAGGCTGTTACTTACTCTCTGTTGCAATGGTTAAAACAAGCAGTTTTATATGTCTAATGTCGCATACAGTTATAATTATAGCTTAACCGACAACATAAAACTATACATTAACCTATGGACGGAATTAAAACTAATAGATTCAAGATCAGAGCAATTACGAGAGCTGGAATTATTACAAGATCTGTGTTTGGTATCAATCATATAATTTAGTTTTGATGTAGATTTTTTATTGATTTGATTTTAATGGAGCAATCATGATGACTGGCATTCATTTATTGATTAATTCTGGGCATTTATATAGCGTCTCTTCAAGAAACCTACCCAGGAGCGCTCCCAACCCAGCCACGGCTAAAGGAAAAACACTCAAGTGATTTTTAAAACCTGGTATGATTGGTCGAAGGTAACAATCGTAGTTTCGATGTGAGGTCATGCAATCGATGATTGTCCATGTGATTGATTTCTTTTATTGATTTCATGCATTGATATCTTTGATTGTTTTGGTTGCTGCAGTTGAGCTCTTCAATAGTCAGGTGATGCTGAAGGGATGTGAGACAAGCGGATACGTCATAGTGAGTGCCGCTAAGACGGCGCTTCTGTCCAGCTCACATTGTCCGTTCTGGAGCGATGGACAGCTGAAGACAAAGACTACACTCGTCGGGTCCGTTGAGTGCATGCAGGTCGGTCTATGTCTGTCTGTCTGTCTGTCTGTCTGTCTGTCTGTGTCCCTGTACATGTGTCTCTGTGTATTCCTGTCTCTCTGCCTCTGTCTCTCTCTTTGTATGTCTTTGTCACCCTGTCTCTGTGTCTCTATGTGTCTCTGTGTGTTTCTCTCTCTGCATCTCTATGTCTCTCCATCTGTCTGTCTGTCTGCCTCTCTCTCTCTCTCTCTCTCTCTCTTTCCTAATTCTTAACAACGTTCTATTTTGTTTATAAAGTGAATGTTAATTTTGAAATGAAAGCAAAGACTGACCAGCCACTGTCTTTTGCTAGTACTATGCGACTGTGGACTCCAGTCCAGACGGTCTGTCTCAGAGCGTTCGATGGTTGTCGAGAGAGGATGTAGAGGACAGACCACAGTGGAATGACGCTGACGATGGCGTCGGTCTTGCCGGCATGGCTGGCAGCGGACAGTGCGTCGGGGGGGTTGTCAGCGACACGGCAAGCACAACGTCAGAGGTTAGTGTGTCAAAACTATCTTACTCATTTTTCAATTATTTGTCCCGTTACTTTTTAATTATTTAATTTTTTGGGATGTTTATTTAGTTGTGTATTTTTGCTGCTGTTCATTCGATTGATTGTCATTTAATTAATTGTCCAATGATTTATGTAATGATTTATTTAATTAATTGCATGTTTCGTGTGGTGAAATAACTTGCATAGAGCTAATACCTGAGACCATATTCTGATCTGACCTACTCTTATGTATAATTGTTCATTCATTAAAATATTTATGTAGCTCTTTTCAAGGTAACAACTCAAAAGCTCTCCCAACTCTAGCCCAGACAAAAAGGTAAGTTTTCAAATGGCCAGATAAAGTTCCACTACACGATTTAGGGAAGGGGCGTAGCTCTGGAGAAAGGCCATTCCAAACCCTAGGGCCTACCACAGAGAATGCATGATTTTGCATAGGTAACACAGAAGACTGGTGTGGGACCGATATACACAACTTATTACTTTATTACAGCTAAACCAGGGCAGAGGAGTGGGGACAACAATGGTCAAATGGAATGTGCAGTGGACACCTACGGACTTTCAGCCGTAGATTGATTGTGATGATGATGATGACGACGACGATGATGATGCCGTAAAGGCAAATGGAGTCACAAGAATCCCCTTTTAGCAGAGCGAAAGGAGCGACAACTCCAGGCCCTCAATGCCAGATGACAAAGGTCTATTGGTTCAAAGTGACTGTGTGTTTTATACAGGCGAAATTCTGTGCAGATGTTCGGACAGACTTGTATTGTGCCTCTGAGTAGATATCTTGAAGGGGCGCTGTATAAATGTTTGATTACATTACATTACATTGAGCGGAATTTTAATCATTTTCTTTTATCATTTCCAGGAACAATGTATTCAACTGCAGAGGATAATTTCGCGTAGTCGCTGTCAGTTCTTTTGCGCTTGGTACGGTGAAGTCACCGATGAGCCTCTGCAAGAGATTCCAATTCCTGTTTGTTTCATTTGCAATTTTTATGCATGACTTGAATTGCCGCTTTTGCCTTTGAAATACTTTCCATTCATGTATGCGCCTTTGAATTTGTGTGTTTTAGTAAATGTGTTAATGAGTTACGGAACGACATTGATTAATGAACAACCGAATGCCTTAATCCTTGAAAGAACATCTGAATAATTACCCAAATAAATTTATGAATGACTGAATGGGTTAATGAATTACTGAATATCTGAATAATTGCCTTAATATCTGAATGAATTACTTAATATTTTAATGACTGACCTAATATCTTAATGACGTACTGAATATCTTAATGAATTACTGAATATCTTAATGAATTACTGAATATCTGAATAATTACTGAATATGTGAATTAATGAATGAATTTCTGAATAAATGACTTAAATATGTGAACTAATGAATGGATGAATGAATGAATGAATGAATAACTTAATGAATGAATGAATGAATGACTGATTACCTTTATCTTATCTTTATTAAAAGCCGAGTGACGTTGATATGATGAAAAGACCAGAGGGAGTCGATGCTTTCACTCTGCTTCACAACGATCTCAACATCTGCACAAATTCGGTTAGCAACAACTTCACATGGATTTCACAAACGAAAACATCAAGTTACTGAACATGATGACGTGCGTACATTAGATGTAGGACGACATGGGCGCCTAACATGGCTGCTGTACAGTTTAATTGGACTCCTGTAATAACTTGTTGTCACTTGTAATCGTATTGCAGTCTTTGAATGCAATAAAGGACTATTTTATATAATATTCATTTAAGGGTATCGACTGCCAGGCTGTGACTTAAGTTTTATCCAGTAAACAGTGGCTCTCAGGGTAATAAATGATGATGATGATGATGCTGGTGATGATGTGATGATGATGATTATGACGGCGACGATGACGAAGCCGACGTGCCTCGGGTATCATATCTACTTTTGGAAATTCTAAGAAATCTTAATAGTAATAGTTATAATAGCAATAATAACAATGATGACTTTAGAAATTAATTAATAAGAATTGTAATTAATAATGATGCAAGATTCTAAGCAAACAGACCTCAAGTGTTGCATAATAAATATACTAATGGAGTTTTTATGATTGTTTTTAGTTAGTATGCATTGAGTCTGTTGGTAATTTCAATAACATTGTGTTCAAATTACCTCTAATTATTTACTGAATAATTCATTGCTGTTTTAGTTGCAGTACGCGACAATCTTAGACATCGTTAACAATCTGCTCTTATATGTCGATCCAAAGAAAAAGGTTTGATGTCTTCTCTTGTCTATTTTTCTAATCTTTCTTTGCCTGATCTCATTAGAAAACCTATCGTAGTCCACAAAGGATCGCTCAAAGCTCACTTGTATTGTATTGTATTGTAATTAAGCATTTATAGAGCATCTCTAGTAGGGTTAACCTTTCAGAAACGCTGTCAGTGCGCAAGGCTCTCCGAGAAGAAGCAGGTTTTGAAAGAAGCGAAAGAGAATGAGATGATGATGATTATGATGATAATTTTAGTAATACATTTCTGAGAGCCTGAGGGATTAATTATATACTTTGGGCAGTTAAGAAACATAATGATGGTAATTGTTGCAACAATAATAATAAAAATAATAACAATAGTAATGGTAATATAAAATTATTAATAAGGAATTGTAGAGCTAACAGAAGTAGAAAGTGCATTCCAGAGAGAGAGCAAAGGCTCAATTGAAGTTAACCTACACATTCTTGACTGCCTTTCAGGCCAGGCTCAGGGATCACTGAATATTCTTCTATGTACTCCTTGCTTTTAGGAGCTGACTGAAAAACTGCAGGACATGAGATTCAAACGCCACCTATCGAGCGCTGAGGACCAACGCACGCCCATCTCTCAACGACAAGATACTCTAAGGTTAACCATATCCTACAGTTGAATTGGCAAGTAGTGGCACTCTGAGCTCTTATGGGATGGTGTAGATACCATGAGCGAGTCCTTCGCTCGAGGTTGATCGGCGCCATTGATGCTCGGTCATTTATGCTTTTCTGATCTTTAGATATAGAGCTCAATATCAAATACAGATGTAATGTATTGTATTGTATATCAGGTTCAGTTGAAATATTTTTTTTTGTATTTATTGTATATCAAATACATTTGTGATGCATTGTATTGTATATAAGGTGCAGTTGTAAGGCATTGTGTATAAGGTACAGTTGTAATACATTGTATCGTATATCAGGTACAATTGTAATCTACTGTATTGTAATATCAAGTACAGTTGTAATGTAATGTTGCGCACCTTGGTACGGAAACTGGTGATTGCCAATTTGTTCGTGCTTGGTGAACTCCACATGTCAACACCGGACATGTTGCCAACCTTGTGTTTACGTAATTTACGGCCATCGCACTTTCGTTAGGGTTTACTTTACGGTTACGGTTGGTACTGTAATGTGGCAGGAAATTGGTTTCAACGGTTCGCAGTTTGGAGAGAGAGCATTACATGTTGCAGCGGAAGTCGGAAGAGGATCGCAGTCTCAACGAAGAGTATGTCCGTCCGTATCTGTGCTTTGATCACTCTCTGTCTCTCTGCCTTTGTCTCTTCTCTCTTCTATCATTATCTGTTTGGTCAGTGTCCTTGTTTGTTTGTCTCTAGCTCGCTTTATCTGTGTCTCTCTCTCCCTCTCTGTCTGTCTTTCTCTGTTCCCTCTCTCTGTGTCTCTGTGTCTTTCTTTCTCTCCCTCTCTCTCTCGCTTCTTATTCTTCTGTCTTCTCTTTCATTCTCATTGGTCTTTTTTTACGCTATTGTGCAAAATTATTTTCAATCGTAACTCTTTGTTTGTTGAACTTTGTTTGACTTATATTCCACCAGAGGATCGCAATTTAAAAGTCCACATTGGATGTCAAGTCCATTTAATTTATCGTGTATTTCAAGAACGATAAATTTATTATTCAGTTATCACAAGTAGAAAAATTTTCTGATAGTTTCTGATTACATGAGAATGTGGAACTTCGCGTACGGAACAAACGGATCCGGAAAATAGTAACAAGTCTACCCGACTTACTCGTGGTGCATAGCTTAGTTCAGTCAGCAATTTTTTACTTGTAATTACGATTTCTTTTACAGCTTTGTCAACAGTAGAAGCCACTTCTAGGGTTCTTTAGAAGTTGCTAGCTGCACATACAGCTGTCTTTACTTTGCTGAATGTATTGTTTTTGCATTTTTGTGCACAGTATGGTTTGCTACAGCGTTGGAATGTCCCTCTGTGGTTGACATAATGTAATGTAGCAGATGTATTTGAATGTTTACAGTCTGTGCCAAGAGATTCAGGACCTGAGGAGGAATCTTGAAGAGACAAAGGAACAAGCAAATACGCTCAGTGAAGAGCTTGCCATCATGGTCAGGTACGTGCCATGATGGTTTTAAAGTCGTAACGTTACAATCGTGTGTTGCTAAAAAACGTATGTAAGTAAGTCTGTTCTCTATTAGCCAATTGCTGATAGCACCTTGGTGTGATCTAATGGAGCAGTTAAAAGAGTTTACCATGCTAATAATTAATGTTTTGTGCCAGAGGTTGTTGACTTGGGGTGTATGTGTGCAGCCATCTCTTGCAATGTTCTACATATGCAAAATTTGTAGAGTCAGTGATAGGATTATGTACTGGCTGTAAATGTCTTGAACAGTTTATGAACTATAAGCACCAGACTTTAGAATTTTAAAGCTATCCAGAACTGTATGAACCATAGTGAATTTCATGGGCAGTTTAAGAATTACAATACCAGACTTCATCAGACTTTGAAACAATCCAAATCTTTTGGATTAGCCTATATTGGGTCTTCAGTGACACGGCAAGCGCAACGTCGGAGGTTAGTTAGCATGCCGAAACTATCTTGCTCATTTTTTCAATTATTAGTGTAATTATTTATTTAATTATTTAATATATGTTGGCTATTTATTTAATTGTTTATTTCATTATGTATTTTTCTTAAATATTTGATCATCGTTTATTTAATTATTTTATTAAACGTCGGGTTTAACAATTATTCGTCTAACTTCTGCCTTTGTTTGTTGATAAAAATCAGATCTCAGATCCTACTGACTCATGTATTTATCGATTTTTTATATTTTTCAGCTGCTATAGAGAGAGTCGCCTGCAAGTGATGTCACAGAGACAATCATCAAAGAATCAGATCGAAGCGATCACCGTTCGAAGGATCGATCTCTACTTCAAGCATGCCGAGTGGCGCATGACAGAAGCAGACGGCCAGATTGGAATTGCCGACCTCGTTCTTTCAAACTTCCTGTGGGTCCAGAGATTCTCTTCACTATCTTGTTCCTTAATGACTTGTTAAAATCTTTAATGAGTTGTTCTAATCTCGTTCTTTAATGAATTGTTCTAATCTCGTTCTTTAATGAATTGTTCTAATCTTGTTCTTTAATGAATTATTCTAATCTTGTTCTTTAATGAATTGTTCTAATCTCGTTCTTTAATGAATTGTTCTAATCTTGTTCTTTAATGAATTGTTTTAATCTCGTTCTTTAATGAATTGTTCTAATCTCATTCTCCTCAATGACTTGCATAGCGCTGTCATCAAGTTGCATGCGATTGTTACATAAAAAAAGTGATTCCTTACAACGCAATATCTATCTCCACGATCGTTAGAGATGTGATGACTTAGGTTTTTGGAAGCTTTGTCTGGGCTGAACATTATGAAATGATGGTTTACCAGGTGAGGCTTGAGCTAAAACAGACAGTTGTTGTTCCCTGAAAAAAGTTTTTCTTGGTTGAATTTTGAAAGAATTTTGAACTTGTCTGACACAGGTACACCAACATCCGGACCACAGACGTCAGCCGAGAGAAAACCGATTCGGGGTCGCGACATTTGACCGACTCAGGGTCACATCATCTGGAACTGGGTTGGTTCAAGGTTACTAACCTTCTGCCAAACAGCATCTACACGGTAAGCATGCAGCACGTCAGGTCCTGGGGTTTTTCATGGAGTCTGTCAGGAGCTGAGGTATCTTCTATGTATGTAAGTATCCATGAGGATACTTTTTATAGCTCCTTTTAGATACCTCAAAAAGTGTGCTAATTTGAAATATAAATTCTTCAATGCATGATTTAATGGTACTAAATGAGAAAGTACTATCTTTTTATGCCTAACTTTGGCTAGGAGCATGCTTGAGCGATGATTCTGGTGTCAATTTGAAGCGGAAAGTATCCTCTTTTAAACGAAACACCAACACCTAAATGTAAAATTTTCTACGTTTGACTGAAAACGGTCTGTGGTGCGATTATGGCTAAAGCTCTACTTACAATTGCATTTCCTTTTCTCAGGATGTCCTCGTTCCTCAGGAACAGGCCGATGCCGGTTTTGCGGACAGACAGGTTGCATTCCGAGTATACTGCGAGTTCACCTCTCCAGGTCGGTTATTTTCTTTGACTGGGTTTTGCAATGCTAGCGTCTTCTTTAGACAACTCCAGTGAATGAAGACGAGAACAATTAATTAAGGAACGACATTTATGACTTATTCTAATCTCGTTCCTTTATGACTTATTCTAATCTCGTTCCTTTATGACTTATTTTAATCTATTTCCTTTAATTATAGTAGTAGGCCTATATGGGAAGAGAAATGATTGAGCATGTATACTATAAAGTCTATGGTTATGTGAAGAGAGATGTGATGGATTTTCCAGTTGGCGGAATATCGGTGAAGAAGCATCTGGAGGTGAACGTTGTTCCGTTGACGATACAACTGACGACGCGGTTCTACACGACCGTCATGGCGTTCTTCTTCCCTGGAAAACCAGTCGACAGCGATGACGAATGCGGTCAGCGAAGCAGATGACGTTTTGTACTGTTATGACCTGTCTCTCTCTGTCTGTCTGGCTGTCTGTGTGTCTATCTGTCTGTATGTTTGTTTGACCGACTGTATGGCTGCCTTTCTTTCTGTATGTCTGTCAGTCAGACAGAGAAACAAACAAACAGCCAGACGAACAGACCGACAGTGTTCATATGCACTACAGAACATTGCGTTTTCATTGCTCTGTTGACAAAAGCATCCTGTGAGGCAGTAATTGTAGGCGATATCTGACAGGGTCGCGACCTCTGTTGGTTGGTTGGTTAGTAGGACGTCTGTTGGTTTTGTTGTCAGATTCAGACACTGCCAGCATCAGTTCGTCCGGTTCGTCAGTGCATAGCCGAGCCGAGAAGAAAGAAAAGAAGAGATCACTAGCGAGAGCGGCCAAGGCACTGCCAACCAGCAGCAACGACATCGACAAGATGAAGGTAGGTATCGTCGAACACAGACGAAGAACTGTTATCAGTGTAACGAAGAAATCCTATCAACATTATGAAGAAATCTTGTTGGCATAATAAAGAAATCTTATCGATATGGTGTATAAGTCTTATCGACTTGATGAAGAACCCTTATAAAAATAATGAAGAACTCTTATTAATGTAATGAAGAACTCTTACAACAAAATCTGTCAAAATCTTAACATTTATGTAGTGACTTTTGAAGAGAGTTCCAAAATCTAATTGCCAACAACTGTAAAGCATGCTTGTCAAGAAGTCTAGTCTTTGGAATGAAGAGTGAAAGAGAAGGATGCGATGTCATCACTGAATGAATCATCTGTTAATCATCCATGTTGCATGTTCTTCCATGTGACTTGTGCTGGAGCAATTTCAAGCCCTTGTAGCCGTATTAATTTTGGTAAGAGTACTTTTCTTAAATTGAGAGCTAAGACATGTTTGATTTGTGCAATAGTTCATTTGGGTGTTTGCATTTTTCAGGAAAGAGCTGCGAGGAACAACTTGTTTGTCCTAATCAAAATTCCCGAAGTACCTCTTCGAGTGAGCTACAAGGTGAGACAGAAGTAACAAATCGTCCAATATATTATTTTTGCTGTTATGTGCTTAATTTCTGTTATTTGGCCTCAGATTGACTCGCTTCTGGTGGTTGTAATTTAACGACACTGTGTGATAGCAAAGATCATTAGTATCGCCCTCCTTCTTTATCCAGTCTTGGGACTGGCAATGTGCATACAGTGGCAGTGTTTTTCTGGCATCTCTTTCAGCAGACTGGTTATATACTTGACTGGCTTGTCTTGCTGTGTTATTGGGTGATGTTTCTGCTAAATGCACATTCTTCTATTTTTATGCCTGTCTGCTGTCTTACATGTATATGCCTGTCTGCATGTATTTATATATGTACATGTAATGTAATCGAGCATTTATATAGCACCCCTTCCGGCTATCTGCTCAGAGGCGCTCTCTGCGCTGTCCTAAGTGATGTTAAATGTCATGAGCGAGTAAAATACGCTAGCAAAGCTATGCACAGTAAGCTGAAAAGTCACCAGTGGTGGGCTCACGCACAAGCGTGGAACCAAACGCCGTTTGATCTGTAGTTATTTGTTTGTTCTTCTATGGACTTTGATGTTTGCCATTTTGCGTATATGTTGCTCGTGTAACTTTTTGCAATGCCAGAGTGAAAACGAGAAACTCATTCCCAACATCCATGACTTTCGCTTTGTTCTTCCTCGTCTTGAGTATCATAACCAGACTTGGATGTGGCACGACCTTGCCATGGCCATCAAGAGCGACTGCAAAAAAGTGATTGTACCACAGGTAACACAGTCAGTTAACGATTCACCTGAGCAATTACTTAACCCTTGACGTCATTCCTCTGACTGTCTTGCTCTGACCGTACCGAGGACAAGGATGACCCTTCGAAGGCGTCCATTTTCCATTGCTGTCCCTGAATTACGGAACTACCATCTCGTATCTTGCGCTCAGTTGATCGCCTTGTTCTTTTTGTGCCTTGGACTAAGACTGCCTTGGCCCAACACCGGGCATTTGCTGTTGTGGGTCCATATACCTGCAATGACCTTCTTCCATTACTAAGAGCTAAACTATTGACTGGCCTCTCTCCATCGGCTTCTCGCTCTTTGAAGGCGTTTCTTTTTCCCCGGGATTTCCGTGCTGAGAGTGCCTCTGAATAGTTATTCTTTGAGAGGTGCTATGTAAATCTAAATCGCATATAAATCGCATAAGATACGATAAAGATAGGACAAACAATTTCTTCCATATGTGTTGACCTTAAGGTCATCTTTGCCAGGGCTCTTTCCTTTAATAGTAGACTCTTCCCATGTCTCAGACTTTCCCATTTGTTTCTTTGTGTCCATAGTCTGAAAATTGGTTAAGGACTTCATAGCGACCAAGATGACCATCGACTGATGATGGATAAAACACTGAGCATTTAAACCGTAGTACAATAGAAATAATTCTTCCATTAATATTATGTGGATTGTGATTATTCTTTGGATGATGTCAGAAAATTGAACTCAACACACCTGAGAGTGTTCCTAGTGTTCGATCTTCTTGGTATTTGATCTTCTTAGGGTTTTGACCTTCTTAGAGTTTGATCATTTGATTGAAGGTTCTCAAACACAAGCTTCACATCAAATCTCGATCGATCTTGCCGGATGTTTTTCTCCCGGAGGCCGACGAGCATGGAGACTCGGACTCGGCAACGAGCGACGCTCGCAAGGCTCAGGTTCTGTTTGGAGCAACTCTGATGGTCAGCTGTCTTTCACGATGTTATGTTGTATACGTTAGATTCTAGTGGTTATCACTTGTTAAATTCTGGTTGTTAGCTGGAAATTGTAGTCTATGTGTCGGTGTAATTGGTCTACTACTATTACCATTATTATTACTCTTATTCCAATTACTATTGTAGCTATTATTACTACTACTGCTGTTATTATTATTATTATTATTACCATTATTGCTAATAACATATTACTGTTATTACTACTATTACAATAATTACTACTATTGGTCTAAATTGCTATTATTACAATTATTACTATTATTATTGTTAAATCTAAATCGACAGATACAATGACATACCATGGTCAAGAAATGACTAAATCAGAGTTACACTATCGAATAATGATCTAATGATTGCTATTTTGAGTGTGCTGAGTAGACTCAGTGGTATCACAATTGAAATAAGTGTCTCATATTTTTCTCTTGCTCTCAGAGCAGTAGAATTAGAATCTCTTTGATGATAAAGCTGGAAAATACCCAGCAAGGCCCGTAATGAACTGGTCCTGGCATTTGTCCTCTGCTGCCTCAAGGACCGTCTAGAGTTGTGAATACTTTACTTTTCACTGTTATTGTACAGTTTGTACTGGACTGTTGACCCAATGGTCTGGCTTCAAACCTGGTTTAAAATCTGATTTCATAGATTCCTGACACCAGAGTGTAACAAGGTTTTGAAAAGTGGGGGGGCATAATTTATAAAATATTGAGCAAAGCACACACAAAATTTTTTTGCCACCCACTTTTTAATTCCTCCCCCAATTTGAAAAATAGGGGGCACAAATTATCTTAGCAAAATTCATCTTAAAAGGCCATTGGAGAAACATAAAAAGAACCAATTTGGAGGCACATGGGGGCACTGAGCACTAAAACTGGGGGGCTATTAGCACTTTCCTGTTCATTACAATGAAGTCAAAATGCGGTTTTGCATAGAAGCGCCTTTATGATTGAGCTAAATTTCTTAGAAGCTGTGATGTTTGTTACAGGATGGTGATGAGAAACCTTCAAAAAGGAAACATCTTATTGGAAAGCACAACAAATAGCTTGCAGACTGCTGGAGATTTGCTGCTGACCTCTGCTTTGACTATCATTAATTAATAATGAGTGCTATTGTTTTGATAATACTATTTTTTTGAATTGTAATATGAATTATAACTGTATCAGCTGCTGGTTCTTGCTCATCGTTAAGATGTAATTATTGTCATTGTATCATATATTGTTGTTATTATTACTTTTATTATTATTATACTAATAATAATTATTATTATTATTTTACATCATGATGAAGTAATTCCACAGGAAAAAAATTAGTTTAGGAGTTGAATGTGACCGATCTCGTGAATATCAGGCCTTAATTGTGCCAGCGTTTCTATATTTATTATTTTTATTATTTTCATGTTTCTATTTTTTCACTTCTTTAATTATTAAGTGGTGTTTTCATAGAAACAAAGTGCTGTCAGTGATATTAGTAGCTCTTTCTGTAAACTTCTCTTTGGCCAGGCCTGGGGTTGTATATAAATTCCATAGATGATAGATAAATATTAATAGTGCTGCATCCTAAACTTTCGATCTGGATACAAGCACAGAGGTTGGGTAGTCCTAACAACTAACTCAGTCTAATTGTATTGAAATTTCTAGTCCGATTTATTTTTAATAAATTCCCAATGGTTTACCTCTGTTTAGGCTGAGCAAAAAGAATGACCAAGTTCAATTTCATTCCAAAAAGATCGCTCTTATTTCTGGTAAAAATATTTACATTAGGCATGGAAGGACACTTTGGGAACATGGATACAGTCCTCTGAAATTTGGGGTTAGGATGGAGCTGCTTATGTCCCACAATAATTTTATTTAAATAATATTATAAATTTATAGCCTTTCCCACAGTTTTTCCATTTATGGCATTTCCCCTCAAATTTGAGGTGGGGGATGGAGCTACATATATCCTCAATATTGCTGAAATATTATAAATATCTCCTGTGTTTTGCACTGTTTATCCTCTTTTGACATGTCCACCAACATTTTATATCATATCCCCGTATTTTTTGTGTCCCCAAAACCCAGGACAAAGTCTGTGCCTATACATATGCGCCTATCTGAAATGCACGCATGGCATGTTAGAGGTCAGTCTTACTGTGTTCAAAGTGTTCACTGAACTGCAATAAAATAAAAGATTTAGACAAAATAGTTTCTGTGTTAACATTTTCGTGACTAGCAGTTGTACTTTGATGTTTTATTTCATCGCTGGTAAAACAGAAATGTATAATACGTTTTTCTAAAGCAATTGTATCACCTAAGAACCCGAGTGATTGATTGAATTTCTTGGCCTAGAAGCCTGATTGGTGGGGATTGAGGAGTGAGTTAGAAAAGACATAGTTGAGTGGCCGGGGAAGGACGGTTTGTTCAGTTTAACTTTGACAGAGAGGTTTTCCTTGTTAATGATTTTTACAGAAGAGGAGTGATGAGAGAGTGCTTGAAAGCTGTCCAGAAATCGCCAATAGAGTGAGAGATCAACAATTGCTTAGAAATGAGGATGGAACTGCTTATATCAGTCTTTTAGAAGAGAGGTGGGAATAGGATCTAGTTCGCATTGCGTGTGAGAAAGAGAATTTAGGAGTGCCACTCAATAACAAAATACACTGCTTGCTGTGTTGCCATTTTGTTTGTTTGCTTAGTTCTATTATTTTCGTATATACATTTCTTATAATATATAATATTTATGGTTTGAAACACATGTAGTCAGGAAATTATAAATACTAGTACAGGCATACGCATGATACGCTGTTTGTTTGAGTATGTGTGTACGTGTGAGTTGCAGATGTTCTGCCAGAAAACTGTTACAGGTTGGGCGTGTGGAAGTCGTTTACTCGAGACCCGACAGCTGTGATTGGTTATATCTACGTGTTCTAGGAACCTTAGAAGTCTGCCGTTATTTACGACTGTGCTTATAGACAGGGTCGCTGAAGGTCATTTCTCTGTGCCCGTCTCAGCGGCGGGGGTCCTGAGCCCCCAGCTACTCCCTACCAGTCTCCAGCAAGCTCCAGTCTCGGTACAAGGGCTACACCCACGGTGGAGTGGCATCGGACAGAATGAATAATGGCAGTCTGTCCTCGAGGCAAGAACTGCCCTGAGCGTACCAAGCTCCGTTAAACTAATTTTCCGCAAAATATACATTGGATACATCGTATAAATTATATAGGGAGGCATAGATGTTTTATAGTAGAGGTTTCACCTGTGTTGTATCGTCATCAGGTATGTGAGACTGAGTGGATAAAACTTTTACGAAAATTACAGCTAAATGTTTACAGTAAGCAGGTAAGAAATTATACTGTTTACTGAAATATCCTTAAATAAAATAACCTTAAATTAAGGATCTACGTTGAAGGTGATTTTTCTAGCATTTTCTTTTTTTTATGATTTGAAAACAATTTAGGGTCGATCGTGCACTCTAGTGGATGTGCTCCAGGGCCTCCAGGCACCTATGAAAAGTTGTTAAGGTCTTAAGGCAGGAAGCGAACTAACTATTTCATCTGCCCCATCGGCCTGATGTTGGTCTTGACTTGGAAAAAATTCAATGATAGGTTGAATTTTGTGAAATATCTCGTGATGAAAATATGTCTTATGACGCCTGAGAAATTAAAGTAGACTAACGTAAATTTTTGAATAACGTCAGAGTGTTAGTAATTGGCTAAAGAAAGGATATGCTTACTTATTTAGTATAATGACACCTAGGTGTCGCTCTTTAACTATGTTTTCTATTACTTCCGTCTCTTCAGATGTAGCATCATTTCCTATGAACTGTTCGCTGTGCTATTAATCATCATGGTTCTAGGCTTTGATGTGGTTTGTGTTTCTTCCGGCTCTGTGCAATAGTTGATTATACGATTGATTAACTTTGCTAATTTTAGTCACAATTTAGTTACGTTTTATAGGTTAGCATCGCTTGAAATGTTACAAAATCGCCTAAGGCTTCTGCCGTAGGACCAGCTGCGCACTGCGATAGATCTTAGCGCACATTGTTATTTTACGGTGTTGATAGATTTCTGCTGCAGCTTAACAAGCGTAGAAGAAAACCGAATTTGACGGGAAAGTTAATTAAAGCGTGTTAGTGTTTAGTGTTTAGTTAAAATTAAGCAATCATTGCACTGAAACCCGGTTTGTTTACGCCCACCCTGTAAGACACATCCGCAAAGATTAACTAAGTAGATATTGGGAAAACATGGGCTGTTACTAAGAAGTGACTATTGTTTAGTTAACTTCTATGCTCCCAGTGTTGTAATGTGGGACCAACCGTTCCATATTGGCTGCAGATTGTAGTCCATTACCCAGTGCACTGCCATCTAGCTTTTGAGACGCTTCTGTTTTGTAAAGATGACGTACTTTAGCATACCCCTTCCCTTATCATATGAGGAGTGTCATGAGCGATGTGCAATCAATGTCTTGCCACTAGCTATATTTTCTTCTTTGTGTTTAAGCAGTGCTAGAGCATTTTTCGGACTTTGATCCTCAACTCCACTGGTTCCATGTTCAACGGAGAGACGACCTATTCTGCGATGGAGTGTAGGTCGTCAAGTCCAAAAGACTGCGGTGCGGTCAGCGGAACATACCTTCTGAGGGACGACGAAGTCGAAGAGGACAGCGAGGAGGACTCGGACTCCGTCAAGGAAGAGCCGACCCAGACTCCGAATCCGGGCAAGAGTCGCAAGTGCATTCTTGCCATTTCGCTTGCATCTGTCTTTGTTGTCGGAGTGGCAATTGCCATCTTGGTCCTGGTGGTGACCGCACTGACCACTTCGCCTCGCGGGGCTTCATCTCTTGCTCCCCAGGGTCAGTCTGTCCCGCCGCCTACGGTGGAGCCGAGATGTGGCGATCTGTCGAATGCTGTTGTTTGTCTTGGTGATGCGGGAGGCGCCTGTGGACTGATGGTCATTGGTAGCCAGGAAGAGGATGTCTTTGTTTTCAAGGTCTGTTCTTGTTGTATCATCATCATCATCACCACCATCATCATTATCATCATCATCACCACCATCATCATTATTATTATCATCATCACCACCATCATCATTATTATCATCATCACCACCATCATCATTATTATCATAATCACCACTAGAGCTGTACCGATATCACTTTTTGCCGATACCGATTATTTCATTGCCGATACCGATTATTTCATTGCTGATACCGATTATCTAGTCGATTATTTTCCCTAGGCAAGTAATACAGACTAGGCACACTGCCCACTATTGACCTTGCATGATGGAGGAGAGAAAGGAGATATCTGTGTAACTGAATGCCTTCTAACAAACATGGCAACACCTGGATTCCCTCCCAGATAGGCCTTTTACTATGTGCCTCTTTGGCCTAAAATACCAGACAGAGATGAGATCTCTGTGCCAGGGTAATTAAGCAGGCACTACGACTCACTCTGCACAACAACTTTCCCACGTTTTATTCTAGCACAATGGCTACTGCATGGGTGGTCTGAAGCCACACGCTATGGGAACGGAATGGAATGCTGTCCTTCACAGACCCAATGATGTTGCTGTCGTAATCTTGCTCTTAATGGCTGAAAATCTTATAAATAAAGAAGACCTTTTGTGTGTCCCTCTGTCCGACAGAGCATTTCCACAGTTTTGCAGCTATTGACTCAAAACCTTCACCGTTAGCTTGGGGAACACCTGGGACACGTAGTAGAGGGATTCCTTAACCCCGCAGCCACCCTCTTCCTGGTCTCCAGGGCCAAAAACCTATGGCACACCTCTCACATACCCATAAAAGCTAAGTTTCCTTCTAAATCACAAGGATTGTGTCACCTGCGACATATCATACACATACCAGCTATACAGTATCGTTTACACAGTCGGTCTCGTGGGTATGTACTATAAACCTGTCTTTACCCTGGCACCGGGTGCCCAGCTAGTAATATTATAAAATAATTTTTTTTTTAATAGCGGCGCCAATTATCTTATTGTTATTTGATACCGCCGGTCTGTCTAAAATTGGCACCAGTTATGAGTGCTGCCGATGATGCATCGGTACAGCTCTAATCATTATGTTGAGTTTTAAGTTAGCTGGGAATACTGAATGATGCACTCTTGTTGAAAGTATGTTCCAGTAAATTTATTATTTGATGAGGGTGGTGATGATGATGATACTGATAATGGTTGTGATGATGATGATATGTATTTCATTCCAACATGCATTCAGTTCATTTTTGTTATTCAGTTTCATGAAGATTATTCTCTTCCGTTGTGGACTATTTTATGTAGTAGTTTGTGATGATAATTATGCACTTAGTTATGCCCTAATGTGATCATAGTACCATTCACACGAGGCTTCAGGCGGTGTTATAGCCTTTAAATATATAACGAACGTCGTTAATTACTGTCCATGAAAGAGAGTTAGTTTGAGGAAGATCTGAGAGATCCAGACCACTCAGAGGTAAGATAGGGCAAAGAGGAAATACAAGTCGGGACTAATGGGCCACTCGAAACGTCATGAATCAAACCCTGGATTGTCAAGTGGAAGACTTACACACTGAACCAGTGTGCCATGTCTTGTTGATCTCTTGGAGCCATTCCTGTTACTCTTCACTGCTTGATCACCTTGAACTTGCTTTTGAAATTCTTTTATTTACTCAAACTCACAAGATCTAGCAACAACGGGAGTCAGATTTAACTGTATGGCAGCCGACAAGGCGCTATCTGTCCTTCTGCTTGTTTTGCAGTCTTCCATGGGAATGGAAAGACGAGTCAAATTATAGGACGGGCGGGTTTGAACCTGCGTCCCCTGGTCTTCGTGCCATAGTCTTACCAGTCAGCCATCCGTATGGTATGAATGGATGGTCACAAGTTATGACATTAGTCAAATTTAACTGTATGGCAGCCATGCAAGACGCCAATAACGTCGAATGGCGTCCTATGTAACCAACACCACTTCCTAGCAAATGTAAGGACTAGTCCACCTTATGAGGGAGGCAGGAATCGCTCTTGCCTCTTACTGCTCATCACGACAATATCCAATGCTCCACACCCCTCAGGTTCTAATAAATCATCTCATAGGTTTAGGTCTGACAAAAACATTATCCAATTTGCATCATCGGACCAGTGTTTGTGAGTTTCAGGGGATACCGTACGCACTGCCTCCTACCTCCGAGAGGCGCTGGAAGCAGCCATTTCCATATGCAGCTTCTTGTTCCCAAGCAGAACAGACCCACCGTGTCTACGCTCGGACATTTGGAAGCAAGTGCATGCAGCTCGGAAGAGATGGAATGAGGTCGGAAGGCAGCGAAGACTGTCTCCACCTCAACATCTGGACTCCTACGCTGGTGGCAGGAGCAGATCTCCACGTCATGGTCTACTTTCATGGAGGCGGGCTGATTGCGGGAAGCGGCAACGAAAATGGTGAAACTCCCTTTTGACGATGGGGTCATTCCATGTCATATCAACAAATGCTTCCATTTGACCTGATTTTGATGAAATTTGCATGCATTGCGTATTGATGTATTAGGTTGTCTGTGCAAATGATAACATTCTGCAATATTCTTTTTTTTATGGAATTTTAACGACGTTTAGGGTGTTTTAAATCGCATTTTAATTTGCTGCCATATTCGGAAGGCCGCCGCATGTCCACCATTATTGTAGATAAATTGATGAAACATGTAATGCCTTGAAAATGGTTTTCAAAATGCAAGATATAGTTTTTTTCAATTTCAGATGACCATAATGTATCTGGTGGACATGAAATTTCTTCTATGTTTGTGTATTTGTGCCACATAATATTGGTTATTACTGCAAGTGGTTCACAATTTCTCTGCTGTTCAACCCAGTTGGTAATAGTGAGATGGTCAAGTGGGAAACTTGATATATATTTTAAAAATGTGTTGATTTGAGATGCATTGACCCAATATGCCGCCTCCCGAGCTCTACCTGCTCTCAGTTGCGTCTGCTGCTCAAGACTACTTCATAACACAGAAAACTCTTGCTTAGCCTGATGTTTGATAATAAAATCTAGTGCTTAGTGAATGCCTAATAATGCTAATAATCTTTAACAATTTTCTGGCCTTGTTAGTAAACGTATTTCATGTATCTGAGATGTAAGTGTCGTTGGTTAAGTAGTGGTAGTAGTTTCAGTGTGTGACAGCAGTGATCGTTATCATCACCCTCCTACTTTATCCAGGCTTGGGACTGGCACTGTCAGACAACAAACGGTAGCGGAGGTGGTTAGCTGAGACAGTCTGATTGTTATTGGTGTCTTTAGGTTCTCTTCCAACACCTCAGCTCATCACCAATGCGAACATGGTCCTTGTAACATTCAACTATCGCCTCAATGCATTCGGCTTTCTTGCGCTTGAAGCATTGGCCACAGGTGGCGCTGCCGGCAACTACGGATTCATGGATCAGATTCTCGCACTGCAGTGGATTCAGAAGAACATTGAAAGCTTTGGTGGCAGCCCAAACAAGGTATGGTCTCAGTCATATGATAGTTTTCCTGGACAACATTTTTTAACTCTTAGTCCCTCAATTAGAGATGAATGTAGATTCAGATCATATACTTAACTCGGCCGAGTATTGTAATACCCGGCATCACTCAGACTCAGAAAAACAATGAGTCCGAGTCTAATAGATGCCTGCTTGTGAAAAAAATTTGAATTTCGATTATTTTTGTTTTGAAAACGAAAATTGTATTTTCCATTTACAGAATGACAATCGCATTTCATTTGTTAAAATAAAGTTTATCACTTTCGTAGTTAAAACTAAAAATTACATTTACAAATTAATTCATGCATTTATTTAAAGTTTTATGTTTACCTTGTTTTCAACTACAAAATCATAAAATTTATTCAAACTGTCAAACAAAAAGCATTTTCGATACTTGGTATTGCCCACTCAGTACTCAGCACAACTATTCGGAAGTATTCGCTTCGGCATTGAAAAAATCGGCACGCAAAATATTTTAAAAAAAGACAAATTTGGTATTCAATATTATTATTTTAAAAAATTGACAATCTAAAAATTTAAAATAAAGATTTTAAATTGTACTAGTAATTATTACAGTCACAAACATTTATTTTGCTGATTTTTCATTACTTGAAATGGTGAAAGTGACAAAAGTCAAAATTTTGAGCTTCGTCTGCGGATGGTACTATTAGGTTAACACCCGGATCTGGAAAATAGTGCATCCAAATGCTCGGATCCAGTACTCGGTGGAAATTGTCTACTCGGTTATGCCCTAATCCCTACACTCAATAATGAACTGGTTTCTAAAGCGCTGGAATATGACCAATTGCACTGCTTAAATTAGTTTACAATTCAGCCAGGTGAACTTACTATAATCCTTAGAACTTACTATAATCCATGCGCTTTTCCGTCTGTACTCAGGTAACTGTGTTTGGACAAGGCTCGGGTGCAACGTCGATCTATGCTCTGCTGGCATCCCAGCGTGCTGCCGGATTGTTCCAGAAAGCCTGGCTTGCTAGTCCATCACCAAAGCTAGAGAACGGTTTGGTTGAAGCGTATGAGCAAAACGCAGAGTTCCTTAAGTAAGGAGATGATGAGAATTTGTTTCTAAGATGTTATTCTTTGGTTGAACTTGGACATACAATCAAATATAGGTAAACAGGCCTGCATAGATACATACAAGAATACATTAAAAAATACACAGTAGCAATATTTTCCAGCAAGTGGCAGGCAAGAGTGCTAAAGTCACATGAGGAAAATGGGGTAGGGATCCTCTCAGAGGGAGCCATACATGTACACAGTTGAATTGGGTTTTGAAAACGTGATTCTGATATGCATTTTCAATTACAAAAATCACAGCAAACTAATAAAGCCTTAAAAATTAGACCTTTTATTCTGAATTTTAGACATGAACTACAATCTTTTGCTGACCAGAAATACGTTCAAAGTAGAGCTGTTCAACAATTAAAATTTGTAATCGCGATTAATCTTGCGATTAAAAAAAATTGCGATTATTAACGCAATTCATTGCATCATGAGAAAATAGCAATGCAGTATTGCCATTGTTCATAAATAGTAATAAATAAGGAGTAAATGTGATTTTTTTCAGGGGTATTTACTTAATATTAGTAAAATGTCAGAACTTAAGAAGTTCATGTAAACATTAAAAAATGATGTCACATTGTAACATTTCTTATTAGCATAAAAGTACATGTAGTAGGGACTGCAAAGTTTTCTCAGAAGTCCAGTTTTAACCAGTTGTTGAGACAAACTAATTTATTTACACTGTCACGTCAGAATTGTAAACGTTTCTTATTAATAAGAATTTCCAGCAGCATAAGACAGTCTCTAGCATGGGACGATAGTTGCTGGCGAACCGAGACAGGCCTTATCTATCGGTGCTAACCTTGCCGGTGTCTTGTGTGCCCCTCTTTGTCTGTTTTCAACCACTCCAAAGGACAACAATCTATGTCCATCGGAGGTTCGTCTCTGTAACACAGCAGCGCTGTTACAGCAGATTTTGGTGCAAGGAGTCTGGTGAAAACTCACAACTGGAATTAAGCCCAATGCCGCCCAATGACTTTGGACCTCGGCTGTACCTCACGCGTTAGAGACAACATGTTGTTCGTTAGCTAATAAGTATAACCATTAACTAACGTAACATTTCCAAGACAGCTTTTAATTGCAAGCAAAAATTTCAATCGCGTTAATCACCCCAAAAAATTAATCAACAGCTCTAATTTAGAGACAAATAGACGATTGTGTTGTGTAAATGTTTCTAGTAACACGGAATGTGGTGATGGTGGCTTCCTTTTGAACAATCAATTGGTTTGTCTGCTGAACCTTTCTGCTGAGAAGGTCCTTCAGTCCGTTCCATGGAAGCTGTGGAAAAACTTGCACTTCTATCGATTGCCACTCAAGACAGAACGAAGTGCAATCATTGCACTTGTCGACGGTATGCACTACTTGGCTTAATCAGTGTACTTGATGTGATTTGTGTATTTGATGTTACTAGGTGAAACTAGTGTACTTGATGTAATTAGTGAACTTGACACACTCTGTTTACTTACTTGATTTTATCAGAGTACTTGATTATAATAAATACACTTGATTGGTTGTATAGTCTTTGATAAAACTTTGAACAGAGATGTTGTTATAGTAATATACAAATGCATTATGACAAAACATGCAATTATCTTATTTATTTATTTCTTATTTGAATTCTGACCTCCAGCAAATGATAATTTAGTATTGCTACAACAGTTAATTAATACAGTATTGGGGAAAATTTCCAGTTTTAGCAAGTAGATACTGTTTGGCTTAACATTAAGATATGACAGGAGGATGGCCAAAGGTTAGCATTCCAGTTGAGTTGAAAGTTGGTTCAGAATCCTCTAGAGTTGTTCTAGGAGTTGATTAAATATTCTACAAATGTCTGTTTATATTACGTGTGGAGTGATGTCCACATTTGCACAACGACTCTTCTATTGTTTACAAAATCCTGGTTTTAGGGTTTGTGCTGAAATCGTCACCGCTCGATTCTTGGAAGAGAAAGACATTTAACGCTGTTCCTCTGTTGATCGGTGAGCATTCGCATTTCTAAAGTGTAATTTAGAATCTGAATTTTGATGTGTAAATTATAATTTTCTTATTTTCTGATTTTTTTATCTGCACACTACTATTTCTGATTTGCATTGTATTCAGTAGACTCTTATTTCTGATAAGAAAATTTTATTTATATGGAAATTGTAATTTCTGATCTGCAGTTTGATTTGTATCATATAACTTTGATGACTTTATTCTAAGAATTTTTCATGCTTGAAATAAGAATGTTCATTATAATTATATATATTTTTCTTTGGGCTTTTGCGATATTAAATATCTAATGGTGTGCCCGAAGGTAACACGGCACAAGAGACGGACGTTTTTCCGATGAACGAAAGGCTTGTTGTCTGGAGTCTCTACGATAACTACGTCCATCAACTCATGCATCCTTTCGATCACGTCAGTGCCTCTGATATTCTCACGATGTATGGTCACTCCTTGACACCAGAACACAGCCTCGCGACCATGGTATCGGACATGAGAGTCATCTGCCCGGTTGACGAGATGGTCAAAGTGGCTGCCAATTCCTCGCGCCTTCCTGTCTATCGATATATCACGTCGTTCTTTGCCGACAAGAAGTTCAGCGCTTCTGGAATCCAGAAGAACTACGCATACAGCGGAATTGATATGGACGCGTTTTTCAATGCGGACACGGAGGCCTCTGCCCGTATAGACGAGCGTTTCGCTGCGTTAATACGTGACATAGTTTTCGGGTTCGTGCGAAACGGGTCTGTTCACAGCTGGGACGCCTTTCCGCATTCCGCTTATAACGTTTCGACGAGCGTGGAGAGGATCACGCCTCGTTTCGTGTCGCCAGAGTGTAACTTCTGGAGAACGAACTGGTTCTTTCCAAGTTATGCCTGGATGAATTGATTGATTGATCTAATGGACTTACTGCTGGTGCGGGTGTTTTGAAATCGCCATGCTTGTTCACGTGTATTTCACGGTGTTGCTCTGCAGATATCCATGCTAAGACTGTTATAAATCTCGGCGTTGAACTTTTATACTGCTTACCGATCTCGGTTCTTTCAGGCACTTGACTCTACTGCATTGGCTTTTTAGTTTTGTTACTTGAAGACCTGAGTCGTATTTTCATCGTTGTCCAGATGCATGAAAGTGGAGTCTTATCGTTTTCTTGCGTTCCATGACTTGAGAAAGTGAACCTCAATTGCTGATTTTTCTCAGCTTTTTTAATTGTACCACCGTGCACTGTTATGTTGTCAAAATTAACACTTGCAAAATCATGTTCTAAGAAATAATACTGGGTTGAAAAGGTCATCAACAAAGACCCATGGACTCAATCATGTTTTGATGAAATTATGTTATGTTAAAAGCATAACAATTATAATGGTATTTATACATTATCATGTCCATAACTATAATTGTTATAATGCAAAATAATTCTTATGGCTATATTAGTGTTGGTAAATATTATGAAGTGTAAGATTATAAGTTGTGATACACAATGAGGATAGTATAGGAACATAGTATAGGAAGATAGTATAGGAACGTAGGTAAATTGTCTGAAACTGAAGTCAACAATGTCTTAGAGACAGTTTGCAGTAGGCAGAGCTTAGAGTTCTTTCCTGGCGATTTGCCTCCTTGTTGACCGTATTTTGCTTTGACATATTGCTCTTTGTGTGTCCGGAAATTCGAGCAGTTTTTTGGTTCGGCAAGAAATTTGCTTAGGCTCCAAAAATGTATTTGCATCTGATATGACTTTGTCAGAAAGTTTGCACGGAAAGACCTCAGAAAAGAACCCTAAGATGTACCATAAAGTCTTATGATACAGAAAGAGCTATAAGCTGTTCTTATGTGTGACTATTTTACGATATTACGAAAGCAGAGAGAGCAGTTGGCTTAATAAAAAAAATGCAGATGAACAAATTAAATTCAGTTAATGTTTGGAAAATCGGATAAAATAAACTTTGCCTTCTGCAGTTTTCTGCTTGTGCTTACCAGTTTCTTCGCCTACATACGCACGCGTCTTATCGCACTGACTTTAGCCTCTTATTAAATCTTATTTGCAAGTGATTGATGCTCAATTGTTAGAGTTGTTCATGTAAATGCGTAATGCCTAGTTTGACTTTATTTAATAATTGTTGTGCATGGCCTCATTTCACATGTACTAGGGTACGTTTTATGAGAACAGGAGTTTCAGGTATCTGACACATTTTGTATGACTTTGTTTCACGTTTTCTAAGGTGCATTGTATTAAGAAATTGGCAAAAATATCAAATAAATGCCCTATTCTTGTTTTTACTGGGGGCCAAATCTTTTATGTTATTATTTTGTGAGGATTGGCCCATTTAAAAATGTACATGTAATTGAAAAGTTGATTCACATTGCTGCCTACGCTGGAACATTTTCCTTGACAAGAGATGTTTTTTAAAGAACTTTTTTATAAACAGGCGTTGATGTGCAAGTCTGAGTTAAATTGCTATGCATTTTAAATAGTAATTTATACTGGTTGTAACTGTTTTATGGTACGATAGGTAATCATTAGTTATTAGCCTTTAATATGAATTGTCTGTTCTTTAATTTCGATACAGGTCTTCTTGTCTGAGATGTGACATACTTACTTCTTGTATAGCAGAGTTTATCAGTTAAAAAGTTAAACATGGAAATGAAAAAAGGAAATAAATAATTAAATAAATTGCATCGTTTAAATGTGTGTAGATTACACTATTACAATTACAAAAGTTACAAGCATGTGAATTCAGTATTTAATTTAATTAGTAATTCATGAAAGGCATTAAGTTTGTACCAGGCCTGGGCTGTACACTTCTATACTTAAGTTTAAATACTGGCCGATCGGATGTAGCGGCTCAACAGGTGCAAGAATATTGAATAGCTGTATTACAACTTCTATTAATGAGGTTGATATGTAAAAGCTGATCTTCAAACTGTATCTGTATTTTGACACTGTTTTTATTTAATGTTGCTTAATGAAAAGATGAAAGATAGAATCTTCATGTTTGTCAAGTTGCATTGTATTTGTTAAAAAAATGGAGAATGTCCAGCTTTTAGTATGTTGTTGTATTGGCCTATTATTACGTGGCAATTTTAAGCGACTTTACATGCACATGTTGTTCCCTTCAGGCTAACCGTCCAATCTACATAATTATTTGCATTTTCTTGCCCTATCCTAACTGTGCATGAACTTGTGTTTATTCTGACCGTAGATATAGTTGGGTAAAAAATTCACTCAATTCGTTTTTACAAATCTCAATCAGAAACTTGATTTTGACAAATCATTCTTATAGACTCCGAAAACTACAGTATCACAGTAACAATACTGTTCAGCTTTCAATTTCGATTAAAACCGATTCCTGGCAGCTAGGTACGTGTAAAACGTCCTACGTAACATATGGTTCTGCGACATCTTAATAGTCATCCAGGTATTAACTTAAAACTTATCCAGTTTAACCTGTGCCATTCAAGCCTATCATAGTCAAACTTCAAGTTCCTTTAAGCTTATTTCCTGTTGAAATCAACTTAACAGAAAACATTCATAAAATCTAGTTATACACAGTCATCAGCCGAGGTGTGTAACCTGCAACGTACTTTATGAATTATCTGTACATCATTTTCTAAATCAATTTGTACATCTGTACGCAAGTAATAAAGCTGCTTTTATGCCTATCTACATCTATCGGTTACACGTAATATCTGTCATGTAAAAATCAGAGGATATATAATTAAATCTCATGTTTGGTAATGCCAATCTGTTACAACCAACTCCCTGGGATCTACATGTATCTTGACATGGCCAACTGTTGTCCAGGCATGCTGCCAAATAAAATATTAAAATTCTGGCCATTTAAGAAAGAACGACAATCCAATATAACCTGGAACTGGTTCCAGTGATATTCACAATTAAGCCAAGTTGTTGACGCGATCCGGCCCTGAAAATACTGGCCCAAACGCAACGATTATACGACCAATTAACGATTATTTGATCAACAATGTACATGTTTAAATATGTAGACACAGGAAGCAGTTGGAGAATTTCCTTTGTTGCGTCTAGGCCTTTCGTTTCAGGGCAATATAACAGTTCCATGCAAGGGATATGAAGTTGCCCACAAGGACACGATACTGAAACAGAGAGTGAAACAAGTTCGTCAATATAATTTGGAATTTTCCAGAGAAAAACAATCATAAAATTATTTACTTAATAACTCAAACAGAACCCAAGTGCTCTGATGGTTTGAGTTAAGAAAAGCTGAAAGCATTCTCATTGAAAATAAAAGCTGAAAACATTCCAATTATGATGAAGATAAGTTGAAAGCGCTCCAATTGTGAAAAAGAAAAGCTGAAAGCATATCCATTGAGAAAAAGAAAGATAGAATTTAAGTTGTAGATTTTCCACTCATGACGGAAACATAATGACACAAAATTCACACTGTGAAAAAATATTTTTTGACACTTCAGTAACATAAAAACAGCCAGCATACAAGGGTGGTGGGCCAATCCTCTCCCTGGCAGTCTCATCTTCAGTGTACGGTTGGTGTAAAAACATGGCTGAGTTGGTTTGGAGGTGGAGGGATTTGAACCCCGACCTCTCTACCGAAAGTCCAGCACGTTAACTACTACTCTACCGAGCATCCCTGCTCATATTTTTCTGCTCATGCCATTTGACTGAAAATGAAGAGCGAACCTGCTGTGGAACGTAGTTGATGTTGATGCACTGAATGATCGTCAACGCCTTCCAGTTCATCATTACAGCAATTCGATAGACGGCCAGAACTTTCTCATGGTCAACCTTTCCGGGATGAACCTTGAGCAGAAGAACAAAGTCACAAAGGTCATAAAGAAAAGGTCACAAGATGTCGTCTAGGGTGAGGATTTTAAAACAAAGTGATGTACAGAATTCATGGTTCCCACTGCAATTGTAAAGAAGCCGCAACTTGATTTCTCAAGATTTTTCACTGGCAACTAAGGGAATGTAGAGTAATTGAAATTAGATATCGCCCTTCTTCCAAGATCTTTTGCTCAGAGGTCACACGCCTCGACGGCACAATTGCAGTTGTACTGCAGAGCAATTGTGTGCGAAGGACTTGCTCAAGGTCCCTTCACAGTGACTGAAGCCTCGGATGAGGGTTGAACCCGCACACTCAGCGCACGCTGAGTGTTACGGGCCAACCGCTCTAACCGATCATCCACCGAGCCGCAGAGTAATGGATAAGACAATGGCAGAGCAAAGGAAGCCAGTTCTACTCCCACTACCCCTAATGTTGACTATTCCTTCTTTCGCTAGGCGGAGGCATTGGTAAAAATAAATGTATAACGTTATGGTCGTCTTGCATAACTACTGACAGTTAAATTCGACTCAGGACTGTAATAATCCACTCATAGTGTAGCCATATATTGGTAATTTCTCAGTTTGAAATGAAACAAAGATATTTGTAGTTTAGTAATTTCTATCACGCCGGCGTTAATTGCTTCCAATGTTGAATCACCGAAACTGTGCCATAAAATTATTCAGATTGGTCACTGGTAGATTGGAAAATTCCAAGTTGACAAAAACCTTTAAAATGATAATAAACTTGTAAATTGACTAAAACCTTCAATGATGATGATTAAGACTGACAGTGAAAGCAGAACCTCAAGTATGGCCACACTGTACAGATAGACGATCAGGAAGAAAGGCGTGTAGAGGAAACGATCGATCAGAAGCCGCTTCAAGAAAACCCGGGATGCCTCCTTGGGAACGAATTTCTCCAGATTCCGATAGAAATGGTGCATAACAGGTCCAACGAAGCAGAACCTGTACCCCATAACCAAAGAGAAGCAATCTAATCATGAAGCGTATATGCACACAGCGTGAATCCATTCCATATAACGTTAAACGTCGCATACAAAAACACTGTGCAGAAACAATAAGTCACTGTTGAACCCTTTAACGTTTTTGCTAAACATCACATACACAAGACATTGTATTTAAAGTTTTTTCTCCGCTTATCGAAGTTCAACGACCTCATCTAACCTAAAAACCCGACCTAACTTAATAACCAACCCAACCACATCGCATAAAAGAAAAAAATCCAAAAGGCCTGAAAAACCAATAATTGTAAACTGGTCCTTTGTGGTTGAGATTGAAAGCATTTTATGCTTAAAATAATCGAATGTTTGATTCAATTTCAGTGCACACAGACCCTGTCAGTGAAAAGGCCAGCACACTTCGCCAGTTGATTTTCCCCGAGGCAGAAGGCACGAGATATTGTGACATCAGGTTACCCAATGCTCCTGTGCAGGCACTGTCAAAAACATTAACAGCTGTTTGATCAAAATTATATTCATGGGTAGATTGAGTAAAATCGGTTCCAGATCAAAAACAATTCAATGCATCATTTCAGAGCAATCATGTGGCTCCTTTAAAATCGCTCAAAAGCTTTATGAAAGTACGTCGTTTTATTATTAGGGATCTCCAACAATAACTTTACAAAACATACTGGTTAATGTGTAAGTACACCGAAGTGGAGCGTGCTGGACCAGAAATTGGATAATATAAAGTTCTTTCCAAGCATTGATTTGATCCTATCTTTATTGGTACCACCATACAGCTCTTAACCTGTCAGTGATTTTCTGTGTCTCAAAGATTCGGTCAATGAACTGTGCCTAGGCCAAAGATCGAAAAACAACCGGGTAACCATATTATCGCCCACAAAGTAAACCTTCATTTCTGCAACTATTAGAGATAAAATACCTGGTGCACGACTTCGTTAAGACAGGCCTTTCCTGCAGAAGCCGCAGATATTTCTGAACGATGGCTTTGAAGAAGTTGTCATCTTGTGATTTACTCAGACTCATGTTTATTTGTTGCCGTGTTCTACGTCGACGACGCCAAAAATTCCCCAAATTTAAAAATATCAGATCGTACGATGGATCATGGAAGCGTTTTCTATCGCCGCTGTAGAATTTCTTCTTCAGGCCCAAGTTTTATCTTCGCCTCCGATTGTTATCCTTTAAAGGGGCTTCGTAAAATGATGTTAGCTAGAACTAGACAGACGAACCCAGATACAAAAGAAGAATAGAAAAGGGAAAGTGAAGAAGAAGTGGAGAACGGAGACAGATGGAAAAGATGTATTCTAAGAAGATTCGATGGTGACGAAAATAAAATGCGAATAAGATGCGATGAAGACGTAAAGAAGACGCGAATCACGCGATTAAGATGTGAGGAAATAGTAAATACAGACTCGAATTAAAGGTCATGAAGACGCGAAGACGCGATGTGGACGCGAAGGAAAACAGGACGATATATATATATATATACATATATAGACCGATTCACAAGCGGCGATCTCGGTTGAGAGGTGGGGACATCCAATGAGAGGGGTAAGAAATGTGGGGAAACACGTGCAACGTGTCACCTCTCTGTAAAAGGTGGGGGACTTGTCTCCCTCGACCCCCAGGATCGCTGCCCCTGGACCGATTGCATGGACCCAAACAACAATGCGTCCAATGCTTTAATTACGACAAATTAACCCGAATTATTTAATAATTAAATTAGATATGCTTCTGCCAGCAACTCAGGAAGGTCTAGGCCTACGGCCGCCTACCACCACAAAAATGTCGGAAGCAGGTTATTGCGGAAATGAGGCAAAGAGTAACCCCAGAAGTTTATAGGTCACAACTAGGTTGATTTATGCTGGCTATGTTGATCCTTCTTTAAATGTAGGCCTATCGTATTATGTGAGAAATGGCGTGATGTCATATATATATATATATATATATATATATGTTTTCAAGTTTTCAGATTGTAGGCCTACGTGTTAAGGTGTAGGCCTAAGTCTATTCTTTTGGTTTTGACATCTAAGGCCAACCGTTTCCTTGAATGGATCGATCGCTGTACTGAATGCGAACAGTCGAACACCATTGATCCCCTTTCTAGTTTCCAATGCCCAGCTAGACTATATGCCCCGACATGTATAACTCCGACAATTTAATCGCGAAAACCGTTACCTGCACTTCACTCCTTGCGCTGTGTTGATCGTCTTGACCTTTTTGTGCCTATAGGACTGAGACTGCATTGACCCAGCACCTAGGTGCTTGCTGACGTGAATTCATCTACCTGGAATGACCTTCCTTCACGACTAGCGGCTAATGTAATGACTGGCCTCTCTCCATTGGCTTCACATTTTTTTATTTAAGCCGTTTCTTTTCCCCTGGGTTTTCCGTGCTCAGCCTCCGAACGCCTCTGAATAGTTCTTCTGCGAGAGACGCTATATGAATATAAAAATACGATACGATCTGTCGTATGGTCACGTGGTCAGTGTAAATGCTTGTCAGTGGTATACTTAGCATCACAGAAGCTTTTCATTCCGTATTAAAGACTGAAGTTCCTCCGTGGCCGAAGAAAGGACGTTAATTAGCTGCTGTATACATCAGTTTAAAAAGTCAACGACAATCATAAACACTTTCGTCGTATACTACAGCGATCAGGTGTTGGTAGAAATTGAAAATATGTCAAGATACCTTGCCTGGAATATCCTGATAAAATGTAACGTTTCAATTTTATATATTGTATTGACCGACGGTTTAAAAATAACTTTTAGAACTAAATAGTTAAGCAACAGAGGCCCACAATAAAAATAATAGTTGAGGTTAAAAGTTGAGTCCGATATGGGTGTAAATTGTCGACAGCGGCGTCACTCAGACGCTGACATTGTCACAAGAAAGCGTTTGCAACATACCGCCACACGGTGATTTGAGCACGCTGCCAGCATGCCCACAATGTGTCTCTAAGTTTAGAGTCCATATCTAACTCCAACATGCTATAAGAGCCAAGTAGTAGCCCTAAAACGGGATTAAGAGCAAGCCAAAGAAGATCGTTTCGTGTCCTTTGTCTGAGGAGCAGGAGTAGGTCTCCTCGTCCATGGCCACCTTGAGCCTGTCGTCTGCACCAAGTGTAACGACCGCACCGTGTCCAACGATGTCATCGCCGTCGTAGTTCATCACTTGGTGGTTGATCATGAAAAGCGTCTTATCGTTGCGCACCAGACGGTAGACGAGGAACTGGCTTGGACACAATCCGGAGCTGATGTAGACGTAGTAGATTCCGGACGTCCGGATGGTCACCATTCGCGAATTGATATCGTACAATCGGTTTTCGTTGAAGACGACCTCATTGAACTTGAAGGGATCCTCTCTGGGGGCTGTCGTATTCCTCATCAGGACCCAGGCGGATGAGACTCCGCCTTCTAGAATATAGGGAAAGGCGCCAAACGTAATCAGCTCGTACGGTTCTTGGTCCGTGATATTTCCGGAAAGGACCCGAGGTTTGACGGCTGTTCCTGCTTTGCACGGCATCAGAATAGATCTGGAGAGGGTCGTCAAGCCGTTGAGATTGCTACTCCTACGCAACATACGAAAGGTATAATAGAGACCGACGAGCTCAATTCCTGCCGACCCAAGCCCTTTGACTCCGGCGGTCATTGTGAAGAGGTAGAGCCCCGTGGTGGTGCACTTGTACGTGCTTGTTGCCGGTTCGAAGACGCTGGATGAAGCGTCGACGGTGAGCGTCGACGCGATCTCAGTCTTGTCGGTTGGAGGAGGTGATCCAACAGCGAATACCG
The DNA here is from genome assembly GCA_959347315.1 of Bimastos eiseni. Classification (NCBI taxonomy): domain Eukaryota; kingdom Metazoa; phylum Annelida; class Clitellata; order Crassiclitellata; family Lumbricidae; genus Bimastos; species Bimastos eiseni. Next base: position 1,280,282 of record OY365811.1, read on the forward strand.
TCCGCGATATAGCGTCGGGTGAAAGTGCGTCTGTCAAACTGAAGACGTTCATCATCGTCTCCTGCCGTTCGCTGAAGATCGCTCCGCTCTGAATGGACATGGATAGGGTGACGCCTGCATTCAGACTCAGGATAACCGATCGGCAGGCAGTGGTGTCACCGCTGTGGATCCTCGACTGCCAGACGAGACCTGCACCCTGTTTCTCGTTTTCGACCAGCGAAACAGTGGACGAGTGACCCATCGGGATGCCAATGCAGATCTCGGCGAAGTAGAGACCGTCCGATGGAGTGGTGTAGCCCGTCATTGAAGCCGTCCTTGTGCCGCCCGTCACGACGACGTCGAAGTGAACCTTCGCCAACGGAGCGTTGAGGTGGCCGTTGTGGCCGGCCCCGAAGGCGCTGTTCACTTCTGGAAAGAGAACAGACAAACACCGCTCTTGGATATCTGAAATTGCGAGGCTCATACCCACGCGGAGTCCATAGATAGAACCCATAGTGAGCCCTGGATGCAACCTATCTGCCAGGACTTCATTGAGTCCCAACAAACGGCCATGAGCGTTGCTTGAATAGGCAGTGGCTGTGCGTGGATTTGTCAAGGTGGTGCGACGCAGCAGTATATCGATGCCGTCCGCCCAGTGCTTAAGGCGCATTGTGTATGATAGTGGTTACTACCTTATAGTGCTCTCAGCCGTTAGTAGCCTAGTATGCAGCACATTACAACAAATGATGCAGATCCGCTACTTGAGCCATCTGCTGTGCGTACACTGTTCTATAGCTATTCGAAATGCCACCACGTGGCCAAACTGATCAGCGACCGCACCACTTTCACCCCTAAACGCTACCACTGCGAGCAAGCGATAAATACTATGCAATTGTAATCGTGTGGTAATGTAACGTAGCGACTCTTGCCTAGTAATCAAAGCTTCCAAGTTACTTCTATGATGTACACAGTGTCAGTAAAGTACTAAGGGAGGAAGGGGACAAGTGGACGGACGGTTGTGTATAATACTGGACGTACCGCTGGTGCCCTGCTAATGCTATATCGTATGAGTTCCGCTGTGGATGAGAGCGATAGTCCAGCGGTGAGCGAGCTATGACAGAATTTATTTTAGATGTGTGTTCTACCTATACCCCACGGTAAACTCAGCAATAATGAGTAGTATTCTCTACCGTGTATAGCCTATAATAAGAAAGAGAGAGGGCTGGCCACTCGCCCTCATAGGCCGCTAAGACGGTGAGAAATGGAATCACCGATACTTCAAGTCATGCATGACTTCCAGTTTGGACTGCTCTTAATTGATGACACAGTAGCCGCCGAACAGTCAGTTCCAGCAGCAGTCGATTGATCAAACTATACTGGGGCACGAATGTAAAAGGTCACTCACTCTTCAATGCTGCTCTAGTGGTGTTTTCCATGGAAGACGAGCTACCAAATTCCTCAGTTTGATTTGGTTTGATGGCGTTTTCAATGGCAGGCGAAGGACCGCCTTCTTCAGTTAGAATTGTTTTGATGGCGTTTTCATTGGCAGGCGAAGGACCGTTTTCCTCAGTTTGCATTGGTATGGACAAGTTGGTGGTGATCTCATTGATTGGTACAAGTACAACGGAATTCGAAATGCCTGAAATCGCTGTGGATGGCGGTATCACCTTTGTCTTATTGAAAGGTTCTGAAACAATATGAAAAGATCAGCTGCTGTGTAAAACAATGCTAATGAACTCAATACTATTAGAATAATAACCACTGTCGTAACTAGTATATGTTCTGACGGGTATCAGAGTGTACTCCAATGACGGATTGTGTGATGCAAAGTTCGATAAACAGTGAAGGCCTAAATTTCCTGTCGGAGCTGGGGAAAAGGCTCAGTTGCGCCACGGAGGAGCCACGGGAAACATCATACCTTTACCAGCGTCTATCGATTACCATACAGCGTTACAACGCTATAGCGTTTAAAGGGACTTTCGCCGCTCAGGAGATCGTTTAGCAAGGCCAGACAACCAACATTTTAGGTTAGTTTCATAGTCCCTGAGGGATCATATGTACTTCGGGGCAAAAAAATTATTTTTCATTATTTTTATTATTATTTCTATTATTATTAGGCTACTTTAATAATAATATCAATTACAATGATAATAATAACAATAATAATGTCATGTCATGTCACATCGTCATCGTCGTTTCGCGACGGTTGACTACATGAATGGGACAGTGATGTCCAATGCTTTCTGTCTCGTACGACGTTCATTAAGCTTGTGCCTCTTAAACCAGTCCACGCCATGACATTGTCAAACTAGCAGATTCTGGGTCTTCCACGACTTCGGCTTCCTTCCATCATACCCAACATCACACTGTTCTCAATACTGTCTTTAGGCTGTCTCACGATGTGCCCGAGGTACTGCAGTTTTCGGGATTTGATGTGACCCAACAGTTTGCTGTCAACTTTCGTCATTTGATACACTTGTTCGGTGGTCACCATTGCTGCCCATGGAATTCTGAGCAGTTTCCTCATGCACTTGTTCTCAAATGCTTGTATGCGTTTCACTTCTTCTTTCTTTGTTGTCCACGCCTCACAACCATACGTTGCTACTGGCCACGCCAAGACCTTCATGAGTCGCAGTTTGGTTTTAGTACTGACTGATTTAAGTTTATTCTTCCAGCGGCTTACAAACTTGAACATGACTGACATTCCCATAGCCAATCTTGATTCTACCTCAATCGCGCAGTCCCCGCCTTCGCTACTCTGTTCCCCAAGTATGTAAATGAGTCCACTTCTTCCAGTTTGTATCCGTCCACCTTGATCAAAAGTGCGTCATTGTTATTTGTCATTACTTTTGTCTTTGCTACGTTAACCAGCATACTGATTTTTTGCTGATATCTCAACACGTTGCACCAACTTCTGTAAATGCTCAGGTGAAGTGGCCAGTAGCACGATGTCATCAGCATTTCTAAGGTTATTTATAGTCTTCCCTCCAATCCTGAATCCCTTGTGGTAGCCTAGTAGTGCTTTTCGTATTTTCTGCTCTGCCAGAATGTTAAACAGGCTTGGTGATAAATTACATCCTTGTCGGACTCCTTTCTTGATACTAAACCATGTCGACATAATTCCGTCTGTCTTGACAGTAGCTCGTTGTTGTTTGTAGAGATTTCGTAATAGCTGTGGGGTGGGAAACCTATCTCCACCATGGTTATCCAAGTTTTTGTAAAGTCAATGAAGCAGAGGTAAAGTGGGTGTTTACTTTCTCTCGTTTTCTTCAAGATGATTCTTAAGTTCACAATTCGATCTCGCGTGCCTCTTCTTGGCCAAAAGCTAGCCTGTTCTTCGCCGATTTCTTGTTCAAGCTGGGTCTCGATGCGTTCCAGTATTGATCACTCGTAACAAAATTTTACTGGCATGTGAGACTAGCGCAATTGTTCTGTGATTACCACAGTGAAGTAGATTTCCCTTCTTCGGCTGTGGAATAAAAAATTGACTGTGACCATTCTTCTGGCCAATCCCCGGCCTTCCAACCTCCACAAATATCTCGTATAGTTGTGTCAGTCATTTCCCCACCAAGTCCAAGCAGCTAAGCTACTATTATTATTAGTGATAATAATAATAATAATAGTAACAATAGTAACAATAACCGGTGGAGACGTAACGGTTTCAGATAACCAAATTATTCTGTCTCTGGACAACGATATTTCATTACCTGAGGGATCAGAACTACCTCGGTAAAAAATAATATTAACAGTACTCCGTAATGCAAACATCTAAAACAAGCCAACATCGGGAGGTAATTCGGGAAACGCATGCCCAGAGGCGCCTTGGACGGATAGGGTAGGCCTATACTCTAAACCCAAATTATGGCCAACTAATTCAAGACTACAGTGCGTGCGTGGGTCGATACCTATATTCTTTGTTGGTTTACAGCGCTTTCTGATGAAGAGATCGTGCTTCGCAGAACTGGTCGTGCTGGTGACAACATTTACGCTTAGAAGGCAGTCATCGTTGTTTTTCTGTGGACTACGAGCAAAGGCGAATCCGGCGCAGTCGATGGAGGCGAGGCAGGCGTCCTTACAGCGCTCCACCGTGTCGATGCCGGCCTTGGGCTGTCCCAGTGTGGACGGCTCGAGTTCAGGGTATTGCGCGAATTCATCTGTGCAGGCGGAAGCTGAGACGGAGAAATAGAACATTGAAAATAATACATGAAGTAGTTCTATAGTAGAGCAAGAATTATGGAGAGTGAAGCGGAAACCTCCTGTGCGGCGACTGTTTTAAACATTGATGTCTTTTATAGGAAATTCGTTTCATCTCATTTCATCTCTCATTGTTTATAAACTAGCGTAATCCATCATTGTGGGGTAATGGAGAACACGTACACTGGGGCGCAGAGCTGGGGAACTGAGTTCGAGAGCCATAGCCCTGTAAGGTTGACTATTCCTTCTTTCGCTAGGCGGCGTTGATTAAATAATATGTATAGTGTGATGGGCGACCTGCGTGGCTGCAGACGATTAAATTCGACTCCAGGACCTGTAATAACTTGTCATCGTTTGCTCATACTGTGTTTGTAATTATGCTGCAGTTTATTAGTTTGCAATTAAACGATAATATATCACCATCATCATCATCATCGTCGTCGTCGTCGTCATCATCATCATCATAATCATCATTATCATCAACAACAACAATAACAACATCAACATCAAATCCAGCGACCAAATCAGTGCCACTATAAGTGTTGTGGTGTCCGCACGTTCTAGTTACTGTATTAAACCAAATAATAAAATAAAATAATTAAACTTGATTAAATATTAATATATGATAAGAGATTGATACTCGGTAAGGGAAACGTACTCAGACACACTAGTTCGTATCGTACGCAGCAGCTGCTCCAGTGCCGGGTGATATTCGCCTCGGGAACCTGCGTGTAGCACCTGGAGTCTTCAATTCCCCAATCGACAGCATCGCATAGCGGATTCTCCTTCAAGCATTTTTCAATGCACTCATTCATCGTCATGATGAGGCTGCCGTATTCTTCATTGACGTGGGAATATATGAGTTCGTGGAAGAACGGACAAACTGAAGACGACAAGTACATGGATTTAATAAGGATCAAAACTCAATTCACGGAACTTCAACTATAAGTGCAGTCTGAGAATTTAATTTTCTTGTATTTTTGGAGGTATTGTGGTCGATGGCGCACGAGTGATTTTTATTACAGTATCCTAATATCCGATCTCTCTCTTTCGGGCTTGAATTAATTTCCACGGGGGGTGGTCAGCCACACGGATGCTCTCTCTACCCTCTGCAGCCTTCCGGCGGCGTCAGAAGGCATTCCTGTTCTCCATTTAGCTAGTTCTGGAGTTGTGAGCGTCTCTGATCTCGAGTAGCGCTATATATAACTGCTCCCTTACAATTGAAAACTACAATTATGAATCCCTCTTCTCCATTCGATTATGTCACCAGTATCCTGAGCGTTCATCAATTTTAGAAGTTTCAAGTTTTATTGTATTTAATCTCCCCATCTCGTTTTTCCTATTTTTCTTCTTCTGCTTCTTCCTCTTGTTCTCTTACTTCTGAGAGAGACAGACAGACAGACAAACATATAGATACAGAGACAGAGAGAGGCCGAGAGAGCGAAGAGAGAGAGAGAGAGAGAGAGAGAGAGAGAGAGAGAGAGAGAGAGAGAGAGAGAGAGAGAGAGAGAGAGAGAGAGAGAGAGAGAGAGAACACCTAGGTCTAGCAACCGACAAACTCATCTCATCTCATTCCACATCGCTTACAACCTAATGACTTCGATTGTTCTCTTACATCCTGACGCATAAGGATTGGACCGACGACGGTTGTTACAACGTTCACGTCCAGAACATCTGCAGGAACTCTTTACTATCCAACCAACCCGCTCTACCCACCCCCACCCTCCTATATTAGTCCTTCTCGAACCCCGATCAGCAGTCAGCACCCATCTAAAATGGCTACGCACGTACACGTTAAGTGACAAACAGGAGAATCCTAAGTTTAGCGTGAATGGCAACTTTAAAACTACAGAAAACGACCATATATCTAAACTACTAACAAGTATTCATCTTAATCGGAGTACTAACGATATATAGCTGTGCATTTATATAAACTGCCGACATAAGCTGCCCCTGCATTACATGTCTGTTTATAATGCTTGCGGTCCCAACCGTTATAATAGAGCCTGTCAGCTTCTCATAGCCTATGCAAATAACGGCTGTTCTTTTTACTTAATTAATTAGGTTATTAATTACATAGCTAGGCAGTGGATTTAGAAGCCCTTTACCGTGTTTCAACACGAACTATCCACTGTTGAGATTTATAACATCGAGAGCAAGTTAAAATCCGTCTCCTATACATCGTCTAGACTGAGAATAATCCACTGGGATAATATGTTGCAGGAGACAGACGAATAATTATTATAGCTACCGTCAAGATGGCTCCTTGACTGCTCCTTGGATATGTCGTGAGCTAAAAAAGCAGAAATAAGACTTGAAAAGAAGAACGAAAAGAAATGATTCACATTGTAGACTATACATTCTGATCGTATGAATGCTATTCATTCATTCATTAATTCATTTATATAGCGCCCCTTCAAAGAAACTACACAGAGGCACTCCCGACTCCAACACATGTACTTATGTATGCATGTATATATGTGTGTATGTATGTATGTATTTATATATGTATGTATGTATGTATATATGTGTGTGTATGTATGTATGTGTGTATGTATGCATGTGTGTATGATGTATGTAATTATATATGTATGTATTTTTGTATGTATGTATGTATGTCTACCTGAGTGTATTTATGCATGTATATCAATGTATACATGTAGATGTTTTCAATGTAATGTCGTGTGGTCATCGGCCTGGACTAAAGATCACCTGGAGTGGCGACCATAATACGCAGCGATAAACAACTCATTTCAAGGCACAATCATGATCGTCAGCGTCAACGTCATCATCATCGTTATCGTCATCGTCATCGCCATCGTCATCATCACGATCGTCATCAATGGCGTGCCCTTTTAAAGCATTGTAATTTCCACGGCACCTAACCAATCGTTCAGGTCTTCCACTCGTCTCGGGGTTGCCTAAAGTTAAGACATCCTCGCTCCCGTGCGCCTGAAATCCAACGCCGGTTCTCAGAGCCATTGCGGCAAATTTCTTATATGAAAATTTCTGACTAACGCGGTCCGCAAACGGGGACCTTATATATAAATGGCGTGGCATCCATACATACGGTGAAAAATATGAGCAGATCAATTCATTGAAAAATGATGAGCAGCGTGGATGTGGATGTGGATGCTGTAGCCATAAATGTATCAAGACGTATACATTTTAAACTAAACATACGTATTCAAGATCGCAAAGTCATCTTACTAGTTTCGTGACATCCTTCTCGGGTCTTCAGTTCGTAATGCGTCACACCATCTGAATGTTCCAGTCTTCCCGCCCTAGCGTTGAACCAACATCCCATCTCACTGTTTAGTTTTTGACCGAAGTCGATCCCGACACACTTCCGGTCGTGCAAGCAGTGAGCTTGACAGTCGACTAGAGTAGCGTCATCGGTCTCAAGGCCACCGATAATCCTTTGGTTCAAGAACGGCTGCGACCACTGTCCCAAACAGCTGTCACCGGTTCCTGTGATCCAGAAATCCAGAAAATGGCTTCATTTTGCGGTCAACGTATTCTCAGAGTTATTGGTGGCAGAGTTAAAGAGCCGAGTAGCGTACACGGTTTCAACTTATATTCATTCATTCATTACGAAGATTTATCTCAATTCTGCTGCTCGATCCGACAGTTTTAAGGCTAGTATAGCAAGGGTCTGAGAGGACACTGGAGACAAGCACAGAGCCAACCGAAGCGTGTTACCACATCTACAGGGTGGGCCAAAAAAGTAACCCACTGCGGATTTTTGCTAATATTTCGGTCAAAAGTAGGTAATCTTAAATGAAAATTTTACAGGCTGAAAGCCAATTCATACTTGCATATAACCGCCAAAATTGACTAGAATATTTCAAACAGAATTAAACTTATATCACTTTTAACGAGTTCAACCACTGATTTTTGATGCTCAAAAAACATTTAGCGCAGCAAAAGTTATAAAAAGCGAATTTATGAAGTCAGATTTCACGTAGTTGTAAAAAAAACACTGCATAATTATTATTTTTTAGAGAAAAAAACTGGAAATTATCGCATATGGAAGTCACTTTGACGTCATCTAGCAAGCAGTCGATCAAATGGGCGAATAAAGATGTCTTGCGATTAATCATTTTATGATAGCACCTGTAACAAAATAAACACGGACAAGGTGTTCATGACAGATAAAATGCGTATACAGACACTTCATGAATCATGAGCATGATCTTGGTCTTGGTCTTGACTGCGTCGGTCTTGGTCTTGGTCTTAAAGGAATGGTCTTGGAATTGGTCTCCGTCTTAGGTTAACGTTCTTGGTCATTTGCCGTATCAGAGCAATTTCTTTGATATTTATCGGTTATTTTCGATTATTAGAAACACCGGATGTTTAGGTCCTACGCGCTTGTTATCGATTTATGACGCGCAGGCCATCTATATATACATGCTACTATGGGCAAAAAATGCATTTGCAACAGAACCAGCCATTTAAAAATTTTTCAAGGTTTTGGAATCTAATCTAATAATTATGTGGTCGGCCACGTGTAGTCATTGTTAACCTACAATTCCGAGTACAAGTAAGCTTACACCATTCAAACGGAACGTTATTAAGGCTTGCTCCGATGACTTATTTAGAACCTATTGTATACTGCAAGTAATTTATAGTGTGATATTTTCAGGCCGAAGCCAAGGACTGAACCCGCAAAAGTTCAGACTGGCCGGTAAAACTGTTTTCTGAACCATTATTAAAATTAGTATTCTTCAGCAATAAAATTAATGTTTTAAGCGTGTTATTCCGTTTTAGCGTCTTAATAAATTGAATTGTTTATAAAAAAGAGCATCGGTTTTGGTCTTGGTCTAGGGCCCTCGGTCTTGGTCTTGGTCTCGGACCACCCAGGCTTGGTCTTGGACCACCCGATCTTGGTCTTGGACCTCTCGGTCTTGGTCTCGGTCTTGGTCTCGAGGTTTTGGTCTCGTGCCCAATACTGCCTGGCGGAGGTGCGAGCATGAGGAACATATGTTATAGAGGACCTAGGCTACATTATATGTAATGTCATGGACTCACCGATGATTTCTTTACAGATTCCTTGTGGCCTGCCTTTTAGGGTGTAATGTGTCACTTCGGGGTGGTGGATCTCCGTACCAGACGTAAGCATCAGCCAGCAAAAGGCATCGGGCTCACTCCGATGGTCGATGTCAACTCCAATGCAGTAACTATCTCTTGCACAGTGATTCTGACACTCAGTCAAAGTTTTGTCCAGAGAGGGAACTCCACCCGTGTAGTACAGATCGGGGACGGGTGGAAACCATTCACCAGAGCAGTTGGCTGGAAGAGTAAACAGATCTATGAAGACGCTATACAATCGTATTGTCTTTTGATTGTTTATTCTAAATTGGGCGGTCTCTGTTCTAAGTTTAATCGGAAATATGTAACTCATGAGATAATTTACTGCAGTCGATGCTGCATGTCGATGATGCAGTGATAGCTATGTGCGTATTCATTGGCTGGTCCGGGTTGACAAATAGCTGTCACTGTACCTAGAGATTACAAATCCGGAATTTTCGAATTCCGAAAACTCCGGTCTTTATAAATACCGAAATTCCGGAATTTTTCAAGCACGAAATCCGGAATTTCGGAATTGAAATTACGGGTTTAAAATTTAAAACTGCTTAGCAGTTATTATCATTATTATTATCATAATATTATTCATGGAACACAAGATGCAGAACTTTACTTTATTTACCTAACTATAATATCTATGAATATGCTATAGCCTGGAAGGCCCTATATTTCATATGAGGTATGACTTTGAATAAATACGCTATTAGCTATAGGTTCATGAACTGCATGTGCCCAAAAAGACGCTACGTCGTGTTTTTTGTATTTCTACCGTTATACCGGACACGCTGGATAAAGCCATCAGAATGACTACAAAGTTTGTAGAGAGTTTAAATCTCTACAAAAATGCAAGCGCTACGACACAAAGGCTAGGGCCTACTGACGAGGAGTCCGTTGGCATTATTTTTTGATTGAACACCTATAGCAACAAGACTGTGTTGAAGCTGATCATGCGTTTTCTGCTGCCGGCGTTAGGTCTATCTGCTACAGTTTGCAGACTCGGTGATGAACTCACTGTACGTGCTTTCAGCGTTCATATTTTCAGGAGCATATATTCTGTTGTATTATGGATTCATTAACGCCGTAGACTATATATCTATGTTCTTTAAATTTGTAACTTTTTATCTGTTTATTTGACCATTGTCACTGAGTATCAACTTTGTGATACCTTCGACGCTACTTCAATGTGTAGTTTAGTATTATGCCTATACTAGTTAAGAAGACATAAAGTTAGTAGACTTATTTTAATTAGTTGGAAATTTGTTGGAAAGTGACAGTAATGAGTCGATACATTTACAATGAGAATTTCGGAATTCCGAAAAAATTCCGGAATTTGACAGAAAAAATCCCGAAATTCTGGAAAATTGATTATGGTCCGGAGTTGCAATCTCTAACTGTACCTAATTGGTGGATGCCACCACGTGTCAAGTCTAAGCTGCTCTAGGGATGCATTTCAATACGGGATGGAGGGAAGATTCTGTGGAGAGAGCGACAGAGAAAGGGGAGAGAGAGAGAGAGAGAGAGAGAGAGAGAGACAGACAGACAGAGACAGAGACAGAGAGAGAGTGAGTGAGAAAGAGAGTGAGAGAGATAGTCAGAACTTGTCTGCTAACCGATACCGTGATGTATACACTGCTGGCTACGTGACTGGCGTAAGGTAGGTCCCCTATGTGCTTATTTCTGCTCAATGGTTCATCTCGCTAAGCTGTGAATCATTATTATATCAGCTTCATTTCACGAAATCATTCAAAATGTAGGTCTATTTCGTTCACTATGCATAGATTTGGAGCTAGTTCCCATCACCTACATAGAGTCATCTCTGTTTAGCTAGAAAGCATACCATTGTAGATCAGTTCTCCATAATCAGTTCGCTATTACCTCCGCTTTGTAATAGTAAGCTTTACATCTGTAAAGCGAAGTAATCTTACGACTACGCATCATTCGACGATACTGTTACGATTACGATTACAAACGCTCAGTGTCATTGATATCATGATGTGATGTCGCTTATAAACATATACATGTGAAGTGTTTTCTCAGGGTATGTCAACATATGTATTGCCCCGTATTGAGTGGACAGCCTCTCCCAAGCATACCACAGTATCTTTTGCAGGCATCGCTTGTACAGATATACAATGCCAGAGGCGCAACTAGGGGAGGGGGGTGCTGAGGGGTGCTTGAGCATCCCCTGGATAGAAAAGTTGACCCACACAATTTATCAAAATCCGAGGACTTGCTCGTGGTATTTATACACACTATATGCCAGGAGCGAGCCAGGAGCGAGCCATGAGCGAGCCAGGAACGAGCCAGGAACGAGCCAGGAACGAGCCAGGAACGAGCCAGGAACGAGCCAGGAACGAGCCAGGAACGAGCCAGGAACGAGCCTTGAGCTCCAGTGTTGGTAGACGTAGTTGGGTAATTCATCAATGTTTGATTATTAATTAATTATAATTAAGTCTATGCTGATGACTTATTATTTTACTATTTATTGGAAAACCTCTGCCCCTGTAAAATAAAGTAAGTTAGAAAAGATGTATGATTTGTTACCAGATGAACCAATGATCAATTATGAACCTTTGAACGAAACATCTTCCATGTGCTACATGTACGCTATGTTATTAATTAATTGTTTTAATTGTCTCACGGTGAATATTGCATATAGGCTATTTGTCGATTTCATTGCGCATTTATTTATTTATTTCGGAATTTTGATTCCGCCTTTCTTCCTCCAACAGTTTTTGCTTAGAAGTGCACACACACACGCCTCGACGGCGCAATTGCAGTTGTACTGCAGAGCAATTGTGCGCGAAGGACTTGCTCAAGGTCCCGTATACGCAGTGACTCCCGGACGAGGGTCGAACCCGTGCGCACACACTGAACGTTACGGTCTGACCTCTCTAACCGATCGGCCGCTGTCGATATTACACTCGTTGGGCTTTTGCTTCTTGTCATTGCATTTTATTGGAGCTACTATACTGCTTTTTAAGCTGAACGCCCGCGTAGTCAGAGGAGCTCTTATCTCTCCAATTAGATAACTCTTTGCTTCGAAGTAGCGTAACTGGATAAGAATGTATCCTGCATTTTGTTTTCACGTTGTGATAAAAAAAATTGGAGATAATGATTACGATCCTGGTTACAACTTACTTCCTAAAATAGGCTGTCGGTGTATTGAACTCTTCTAAAATCTCCGAATTCCACAGCTCCAAACGCAAAGGCTGCTGTAGGGAGACTAGCTCACTCTTTATTAATTAAAATGGCAGCCCGGACAATATAGATGCACAACATTGACAATATTGAATGATTAAGTAAAGACACAAACTTACCTAGATATGCTAGTCCTTGCTCAGGATTCTGCGAAGCTAAAAACGTATTTAACATAACATACAGAATCAAAATGCAGAAGAGTCACTCTATTGTTATTGTGAATTCTCATAACTAATATCAAGTATGGCGTTTTATCGTCGTGTTACAGTGGTGCTCAGAAACCTGAATCTTGACACTTAGCCTGAGACAGAATCATCATCATAATGGATAGGATAGATAATGAGCATAACACCGGAAAAGCATCAGTAGTAGGGGTATATCCAAATCATGGAGTGTAAATTCTTAATTAATTATATCAAAGTTAAGCAAAAGGTGGTAGCAAAACTTCACAATGGCTTCGTACGAAATAGTAGCAATAATCCTAATCTAAGACCAAAATCATATGACAACATAATGTCTTGCTCAGAAACGATAAAAACTATATATCTCGGATTTTATGGGTTCCTTACTGCCAAATATCAGAAAACAATTCGACTGATGTGCTTTCGAAATTGATACCTCGGTAATTATTACTTGTTAAGCATTATTTATTAACTCGATTAATTGTTGCTGCATGTCAAGTTGTCAACCGTTTTGCAGAAAACGATACTTATTCTTATTGTCATTATTATTATTATTATTATTTTTATTATTATTATTATTATTGCTACTACTACAGCTATTATCACTATTAGCATTATTATTTTTATCATTACTATTTGTATCACTAGTATTAAAATACATATAATTTTTTTAAATATTATCATTTTCTGTATTGTGTAGTGTTTTCTAGTATTCCATTGCAAATCATGGCATGGACGCTTTTCAAATACCAAATAACACTTGATATATATTGTTTGCTGATAAAATGTAGTCAAACGCCGCTTACGGGATAGATTATTAGTTTCATCGCTTATCGACGCCTGTGGTTCAGCAGCGTTGGCCTCAATAGACGCCAGTGATTTAACAGCGTTGGCCTCAATAGACGCCTGTGGTTCAGCAGCGTTGGCCTCAATAGACGCCAGTGATTTAACAGCGTTGGCCTCAATAGACGCCTGTGGTTCAGCAGCGTTGGCCTCAATAGACGCCAGTGATTTAACAGCGTTGGTCTCAATAGACGCCTGTGGTTCAGCAGCGTTGGCCTCAATAGACGCCAGTGATTTAACAGCGTTGGCCTCAATAGACGCCTGTGGTTCAGCAGCGTTGGCCTCAATAGACGCCAGTGATTTAACAGCGTTGGCCTCAATAGACGCCTGTGGTTTAACAGCGTTGGCCTCAATAGACGCCGGTGGTTCAACATCGTTGGCATTGAACCCCAAGCGTTTGGAGTAAGCCAATGCTCCTGGGGCCACAGGTTCAACTCGTACCACTGTTGAGTAAAACAATCACAATATACTTATGTTGAGATACTACTCGATATAGTTTATTTGCTTATGTCTGACAACCACAGAAACTTATATAAACACGATTCTATCGCATTTCAACCAGGCTTTTAGGCTTTACAATGAACTCTGACAGTTTCATTAAAAGGGTCTCGCTAGCAGAGCGATGCTTTTCTCACAAACAATTGGGATGCAGGGTGCTGCAGTAGGTCAGTGGAGAAATGGATTCTAATACGGCAACTCAATTAGTTAATTAATTATAGATAGATCAGTGCACATAATGTCTTGCAAGTGAATTGATAAGCAGGTGAACTCTCATCTTGAAATTAAAAGAGCGAACACTATTTGATAAACGTATTTTATTAGGAATTTTATTCCAAGCATTTGGACTGGCACATTTTACTGAACGCCTGAGAGTGTTAGTTCGGCTGCATGCTGATTGGTCAGTAGTTATCAGAGAACCGTAAGTATAAGGCGTCAATGTTGGACATGGGTCCAAAGTAAGCCAACTTATCAAAAATAAAAGTACGTAGAACCGCAGTTTACTATTGAATTCATACATAACTTTGTATAACAGCAACTAATTTATTTGTTCCAGTGTATGTATACGTTGTTTGGCAAATAAACTGTCCGCTGATTGAGGACGGACATGGGAAAAGCCGAAAAAACTAGACTGCCTCATCCCTGTTGACGAACATTCAACCTTTTAATTCTTGTTGGGTCGTTTAAGGCCAATACTATGATTTGCTTAAGTACAGATGTTGTGCATGCATACTTTTATACATGCATAAACATATATACGCAACTTATTTATATATTGGACATATTTTGCAAACGTTCTTATGAAAATAAGAGTCCTACTTTCTCCAGGTTCATCTGTCATGCCAGGAAGCACCGTCGCTGGTAATGTATTTGACGCTGTCCCCGCTAATACTTCAAACGAATCTAAGGAAAAAGTTAAATTATGGTCAGGTAAGGTAGAGCGAGATTCCTTGACGATACCATTGGATTCTTAATAAGCTGTATGCGTGTAATATGTATGTTGATGCACACATATATGGATCCCATCCTTAGATTAACTTCTGGATCATTCTTTATCTCCGTGTGCCCGTGTGTATGTTGGTCTGCCAGTTTCTGTCTGTGTGTGTCTTTTAGTGTTTATGTCTCTATGTGTTTCTTTCTCACTGTCTGCGTGTGGATGTGTCTATCTGTGTCCATCTGAACGCGTTACTGTCTTTTCTTTCTCAAATAGGAATCAATATAGGCATTTCAATCAAAACTAAAACGAAGCAATAAATAGGAAATTACTAAACCCTCGTTGGAATTAATGCGACGTCACCAATCCCTCACCGACTTTAAGATTTCTTGCAGCTACCTTCTAACGGCGTGTGCCTTATTAACAAAAATGCTCTTAAAGGACAGCGCAGCAGAGTAATCAGCTTGAAGAGGCGCTAGATATGCCCTACATAAATTCTCGTTATGAATAAATGCATGATCATACGCATCCCATACACCGTAACACACATGCATAAAAACCTACACAATACACACACATTCATAAATAAACGTACAGTAATTAGACGAGTCCAATTTCCGGACATCCACCATACGTCCTAAACATCTAGTTTAGCCAACGCCAAGCAAATTGAGGGGCAAGTCACCGTATGAAGGTAGCGGGCATAGATATCGCTTCCTACAGCTTTTCCTGCTAGTGTTTCGCTATGCGCCCCACCTGACTAATGCGGAGACCACACAAACGCATAGAACCCGACGCATCCTTTCTTAAGACAACTGGCTTACTCAACAGAGAGCGCTTACCAACTGCTGGTTGTATTTCGGCCAAGAAGGGTACATGAGGACGAGGAGTTTCCAGCGCTTCAAACACAACAATCAGGCATTGAGAATGAATTCAGCTGTTAATTTTAACAACAAAGGGGCCGACGGGGACTGAACATAGCGCATACACCGCATTACCGTACCGGTGTGACCTTCCTTACTAAAATTAATTAATTAATTAAAATAAATAAATAAATTTAATTCAATAAATTTAATAAATTTAATTAATTTAACTAACTTAATTAATTTAGTTTAATTAATTCATTAATTAGTAACGTCCGCAAGATCACACCGATAATAAATAATCGCACACTGCCTGCAGAGTGAGTTGCCGTTTCAGAAAATCATCTGTCACATCGCCGGTTATTGTATGGATCACCTGAGGGATTACTAATACATGTAGGCTACCTCGGACAAAAATAACAATAATAATAGGTAACAATCAAGATAATTATAGTTTGGCGAGTTTGGAGTAGGCCCACATTCTCTAAATCAAGTCAAATGCTGAAAATTGATGTATGAATCTCCTGCGCCTCCTGCCAGACGTAGCCAAGAAATGAGTCAATCGACCGGACACCAGGGTCACAAGATGGAAAATAAGTCAGACCTTTTTTGATTGGTTGGCAGACCCCTCTGACGTAAAGGTCATAATCGGGAGAATCTGTCGTCGCGTTGATGTAAGTCATAACCAGAATACATTCGGAGTCATTCGTTCCACCGACTTTGGAGAATTTGAACCCGGTGCAGGAAACTATGTCGAAACAAGCTGTCTGACACGACTCCAATGTATTCACTGAGAACTTCTTCAGGCCCGACATTGACGGCACGAGGTTCTCGAATTTTTCGAATTTGTCTTGGCAAGAGGAGACTAAATCAAAAGAAAAACCGACTGCAGTAGGAAGGAAACGGCCGACTCAAGCGTAATAAAGCTAGTATTGACGTTTAAAAATTGGTGCAGGTTTGTAGCAGCACAAGCAGTTTTTAGTTGTAGGCGAACTAAAAAAATTCTGGTTTTTAGATAGGCCTACCAGTGTTGCAATCTGAGCAGTCGTGAAGTACGAAAATTCTACTCCTTTCATTAAAGTCGTTGACGCTGTTTGCAATAGAAACAACGAGCGTTGCAGTAATCGTATAATTCTCAGTAGTTTTTAGGCATCAATGTTACAAATGTTATTTGAGGAGGTAACGATGACGGAGTAGCAATAAAATCCATATTAACTTTTGCAGTAATGGTGTTGTTACAGTTAGAACTTAGAAGTATTGGGGACGTTAGTTGCAAAGTAATTGTTAGTTGTTTTAAATTATATAGCTACTAATAAATATACTAGTGGTAAAGTATTACTAAGTTGTTACAAGTGGCAGTTGTTTAGGCAACGATCGTAGGCTTAATGGCTTATTAGAAATATTCCGAGTAGCTATGAATTGGCAGTGGTGACGGATTTGCTACCTGCGCATTGCAGTTCATAGCGAGTGCAACAGTCGTTCCATTTTCGAATGCTGTTGGCATTCGATCCGTGATGGTAACACTTGGAGTCTCGCTTTCCCAAATCAACGGCGACGCATTCTGGATATGCCTCAACACAACTCGAGATGCACTGCTCCGGCGACATCTGGCCATTGTCGGACCCATAATCGGAATTAACAGAGTCCAGACTGAGGTAGAAGGAACACGCTGGCGGAATCATAAACTGAAATGCTATACGAGGCACATTATAATCATTATATTCGTAATCATGGATATATATATTTCGCATCTTCAATTGAGACTCAACAGTGGTTGCAGTGTAATTGTGGAAACCAGGATTGGTGTAAAAGGGTTAAAAGGTCTCATGTAAGCATCTATACAACAACAATGGAGATACACGTAGAGCTGAAGTTATCGAGCAGGACATACGACAGATAGTTTTCGATGAATGTCTTAAAAATTAAAATATACCTGTCGTATCTCTAAGTCGTTGAAACGGAAGAAAGAAAGAAATCTACCACAAACCAACTCTAAAATTAATTTTCGACAAAAGGTGGAGACACGTCAAGATAATGCTCAAACGACAAGGCCTACTACAGCCCTTCTCTCCCTCTGCTTCCTAAAGCTAAAGCTACATCTGATGGCTACATCTGATGGCTACGTCTGATGGCTACATCTGATGGCGACATCTGATGGCTGTGGGTTTTACTCTGCTGAGCGGAAGTCCGAGTATTGATCCAGGACAAGTTGTTTGCGCAAAAGTAGGCCTATGTAAAATTACATGACACAACCACGTAGAAATTGGTAGGATCGTAATCTGGCAGAGGGACGTAGTTGGGCATGAAACAGCGTTGATTAAGGATGTCACCTTGTTTGCATTATTGCATATACACAACTACATCCATATAACATGTATGCATATAAACACCAACGCCATCACTGCATAGCTATGGATGTTGATAATAAATTGAAATTCCACTTTTTCCTCTTCCTCTTCCTCTTCTTCTTCTTACTCTGCACCCCTCAGATCACCCCTCAGAGTACGAAAACAAATTCTATATTAGGTCTAGTGATATGGTCAACTTTACAGTTACTTAATTAATTTATCTATTGCACATACGTGAAGGTAATTTTACAAATGTTAATATGAACATAAGAGTCCTACTTTCTCCATGTTCATTTCTCATGCCAGGAATGATCCCCGCCGCATTTGACGCCGTCTCCGTTTCCAACGCATCTAAGGAAATGTTAAATTATGGTCAGGTGGAGCGAGATTTTTTATCGACACCCATTGGCTTTATAGTCTGATTGCGTGTATTACATGACGCAAATTGATCCCGTCCTTAGATAAAATCTTGGTCACTCTTTATCTCTGTACATCTGCGTTTCTGTATGTGCGTCTGCCAACGTGTATTTGACTGAGTTTACTTCCTTTCGCTTTCTTTTCTTTGTAACTCTCTCTCGCTCTCTCTTTTTCTCTGTCTCGGTCTCTCTTAGTCAGAGAGAAATAGAGACAGAGACAGACAGAGACAGAGACAGGTAGAGACAGAGACAGAGAGAAAGCGTTTCTCGTCTGCATTCTGACACTTGTCCATACGTGCTCTGTCTGTCTCTGTCTCTGTTTCTTTATCTCTGCCTCTGTCTGTCTGTCTGTCTGTTTCTCTCTCTCTCTCTCTCTCTCTCTCTCTCTCTCTCTCTCTCTCTCTCTCTCTCTCTCTCTCTCATAAATATATCTGCATTCCCACATGCGTACATGCATGCATGTATACACACATATCACTATATTATAAAAATGGAACGAGGAAGAGGAGACAGAGGTAAAGAAGTTCTTAGACTGTCAGAAAATGAAATAATTTCTAGCCTAGTTGTTATTATTACGGATGCGTTTAAATGAAAATGAAAATCCTACTTTTATTATGCTCATTTGAAAATGTCTCTTCCGGTGAAAATGCGCCAAGCGCGATCGCCGCTGGCACTTCAAATAAAAACAATGAAGAAATGTTACTTAATAATAATTATTATGGTCACGTCGAACGGAATTCGATGTCATTATACAAACACATAATATTAATAATACGATTGCGTGTAATTTATGGACGCAAATTGACCCGAAGTTTAGAATCTTGTTTTGTATATCTGCATCCTCACATGCGTACATACATGTAGTCTAGAATCTTGGCAATTCTTTCTCTACATTATTTTGTGAGTGTGAATGGGCGTGTGGGTCTGCGTCTGTGTATGTCTTTCTGTGCCTGTCTGTCTGTGTGTCCATGCGCGCTCCTATGTGTATATATTTACCTGCCAATGTGTCTATAAATAATATATAGACACATAAATTATTATATTGTATAGACACATTGACAGGGTGATATGTATACACATTATGTGCATGTAGTAGTGTTGGTAGTGACAGTTCACTGCGAGTCTGCCCTTTGACCTGCCGCGTGACACCCTATGAAGTCATCCATTGTTCATGTAGTAGTGGGGTTAGCGAGTGTTATGATTCGACCTTTGAACCGAAAACGACACCTGAATTCTTTTGCGCTATTTTTACTCCCAAATGTATGTGGTCTAACCCTAGAATGGCGGCCATTAGGTAAAAGAGCTGTGCCAACCCTAAATTTCCATTCTTTTGAACTTAATATTAATAATTATAAAAATAATAAGTATAAGAATAAAAATTGTAAAGTTTTAAAATAACAATGATTAATGTAATAAAACTTAATAAAAATAATAAAAATCAATAAATATATTAATTAAAAATAATAAAAATAATAATAATACAAATTAAAAATACCAAGAAATTATAACAAAAGTTAATAATGATAATGATGATATCATTAATAAAATCTCTGAAAATTTCAAGAATTTATTTCAATAGTACAGTATGAATATTTGGTATTTATAGGGATTTTGTAGAATTGGAGCGAACGCAAGAAGCAATGCATAATTGAAAACTACAAGTTTTAGGTGCGATAGTGGCTGCATATCTGTGAGCGGTGCACAAATTTATGAATCTCGTGTAAGAAGTCAAAAACTTGAGGTTTGATACATTGAAACTGTACGGGTAAGGAATTGTGTGTAGGAATTGGAGTTTGACGTTGGAGTTTAAGCAATTGTTAGAATTAATAGGATGTAAAAATGTATAAAATAGAAATTTGATGCATTGAAGCTGTTGTGTATTGGAGTTTGGTGTTGGAGTTGAAGGAATTGTTAGATTAAAGTGGATGTAAAAGTATATAAAACAGAAATTTGTTGCATTGAAGATGTTGTGTATTGGAGTTCGGTATTGTAGTTTAAAGAATTCATGCATTGATGAGGCTGCAAAAAGTGTGTAACATGGAGAAAACAGAAGTTTGATGCACAGAAGCTCTTTACATTGAAGTTTGGTATTGGAGTTTAAGGAATTGTTGGATTGCATAGAGTGTTGAAAATGTTTGAAAGGGTAGAAATCAGTAGTTTGATGCGTTGAAGCTCTTGTATATTGGAATTTGGTGTTGGAGTCTAAGGAATTTTTGGATTGCATAGGGTGTTAAAAATGTACGAAAAGGTAGAAATCAGTAATTTGATACATTGAAGTTCTTGTATAATGGAGTTCGATTTCGAAGTATAAGAATTTGCTAAGTTGACGAAGGTATAAAAACACAGGTATAGGCTTTACGTAGGGAATTTAAGTTTGAAGCATTTGAACTATTATGTATTGGAACATACTTTTGTTAAGTAAGTGAGTAAGAAAACCAATGGCTGGAAAACGGTCAAACACATACCGATGGTAAGTAGGTAAGTTAGTAAGAAAGCTTACAGATATTGTTAAAATTTCAATGCCGATGGTTTTGCCGATGGCATACAAGAGTTGAGATTCATTGGTAGTTTTGCCGATAGTTTGAAGTTTCAATGTCGTTGGTTTACAAAGGTTGTGTTTCACAGAAAAATTATTGGTTGAAGAATGACATTAGGGTCGCAAAAGCCAACAGAAGTGAGGTTTCAAACTTTTCAGTTCCGAATCTGTATACTTGCTAGGTGTTTGCAAGCAAATTAATCGTGAGAAAAGATTTTTATTTCTATAGCGGCATGAACCATCCCCGAATCGGTATTTTGAAAGCGGCAGGTCCCCCTATCCGCGTGTGGGGGCTACACAGGAAAAAATCGTATGATTTGTCAAAATTCAACACTTTGTAATTTTACAAGTCACACTATAAGCCAATAATTGTCAATAAAATTCATACTCGTCAAATCCTAAAATGCAAAATCATCAACTTTTATGAAAATTTAAATTCCAAATTTTATAAAATATGTGAAAATGGAGAAGTAAGATGAGTGAGTGAGAACGAGAGGGAAGAGAAAGAGAGGGAGGGAAGAAGGAAAGGAGGAAGGAAGGGATGGAGTGGAGAGAATAAGAGAGAGTGAAAGAGAGGTGGAGAGAGGAGGTGAGTGGAAGAAGAAAAAGAATGAGAGAGAGGGGAGATAGAGAGTGGGAGAGATGGAAGGAAAAAGAGGAGGAAATAGGAGGTGAGGGGAGGTAGTGGAATCTCGCCCCACCTGACCATAGTTTAATATTTCCTTGGATGTGTTGGAACTGTTAGCGGAGACGCGGCAAAATGCGGCGATGATCATCCCTGGCATGACAAATGAACATGGAGAAATTAGGATTCTTATGTTCATATCAACATTTGTAAAATAACCTACACTTAAGTGCAATAGGTAAATTAAGTAACTGGAAAGAGTTGACCATATCACTAGACATAATATAGAATTTGTTTTCGTACTCTGAGGGGTGATCTGAGGGGTGCAGAGTAAGAACAAGAAGAAGAAGAAGATGAAGAGAAAGAGGGAAGAGGAAACGGAAAAGGAAGAGGAAGAGGACGAGGAGAAGAAGAATAAGAAAAGAAGAAAAAGAAGGAGGAGCAGCAGCAGAAGAAGAAGAAGAAGTGGAATTTCAATTTATTATTAACATCCGAAACATGCGGTGATGGCGTTGCTGTGTATATACATCTGCCAGCATTCGACCCCACCAATTTCTACTTGGTTGTGTCATGTAATTTTACATAAGCCTACTTTTGCGCAAACAGCTTGTCCTGGATCAATACTTGGACTTCCGCTCAGCAGAGTAAAACCCACAGCCATCAGATGTAGCCATCAGATGTAGCCATCAGATGCAGCCATCAAATGTAGCCATCAGATGTAGCCATCAGATGTAGCCATCAGATGTAGCCATCAGATGTAGCCATCAGATGTAGCTTTAGCTTTAGGAAGAAGAGGGAGAGAAGGGCTGTAGTAGGCCTTGTCGTTTAAGCATTATCTTGACGTGTCTCCACCTTTTGTCGAAAATTAATTTTAGAGTTGGTTTGTGGTAGATTTCTTTCTTTCTTCCGTTTCAACGACTTAGAGATACGACAGGTATATTTTAATTTTTAAGACATTCATCGAAAACTATCTGTCGTATGTCCTGCTCGATAACTTCAGCTCTACGTGTATCTCCATTGTTGTTGTATAGATGCTTACATGAGACCTTTTAACCCTTTTACATCAATCCTGGTTTCCACAATTACACTGCAACCACTGTTGAGTCTCAATTGAAGATGCGAAATATATATATCCATGATTACGAATATAATGATTATAATGTGCCTCGTATAGCATTTCAGTTTATGATTCCGCCAGCGTGTTCCTTCTACCTCAGTCTGGACTCTGTTAATTCCGATTATGGGTCCGACAATGGCCAGATGTCGCCGGAGCAGTGCATCTCGAGTTGTGTTGAGGCATATCCAGAATGCGTCGCCGTTGATTTGGGAAAGCGAGACTCCAAGTGTTACCATCACGGATCGAATGCCAACAGCATTCGAAAATGGAACGACTGTTGCACTCGCTATGAACTGCAATGCGCAGGTAGCAAATCCGTCACCACTGCCAATTCATAGCTACTCGGAATATTTCTAATAAGCCATTAAGCCTACGATCGTTGCCTAAACAACTGCAACTTGTAACAACTTAGTAATACTTTACCACTAGTATATTTTTTAGTAGCTATGTAATTTAAAACCACTAATAATTAGGCCTACTGTTGCAACTAACGTCGCCTATACTTCTAAGTTCTAAATATAACAACACCATTACTGCAAGAGTTAATATGGATTTTATTGCTACTCCTTCAGCGCTACCTTCTCAAATAACATTTGTAACATTGATGCCTAAAAACTACTGAGAATAATACGATTACTGCAACGCTCGTTGTTTCTATTGCAAACAGCGTCAACGACTTTAATGAAAGGAGTAGAATTTTCGTACTTCACGACTGCTCAGATTGCAACACTGGTAGGCCTATCTAAAAACCAGAAATTTTTTAGTTCGCCTACAACTAAAAACTGCTTGTGCTGCTACTAACCTGCACCAATTTTGAAACGTCAATATTAGCTTTATTACGCTTGAGTCGGCCGTTTCCTTCCTACTGCAGTCGGTTTTTCTCTTGATTTAGTCTCCTCTTGCCAAGACAAATTCGAAAAATTCGAGAACCTCGTGCCGTCAATGTTGGGCCTGAAGAAGTTCTCAGTGAATACATTGGAGTCGTGTCAGACAGCTTGTTTCGACATAGTTTCCAGCACCGGATTCAAATTCTCCAAAGTCGGTGGAACGAATGACTCCGAATGTATTCTGGTTATGACTCACATCAACGCGACGACAGAGTCTCCCGATTTCGATCTGTACGTCAGAGGAGTCTGCCAACCAATCAAAAAAGGTCTGACTTAATTTCCATCTTATGACCAAATTCTTGGTAAGTTTACTCACCAAATGAATGCACGATGTTCTGGCGTGCGGTCGATTGACTCATTTCTTGGCTACGTCTGGTAGGAGGCGCAGGAGATTCAGATATTAATTTTCAGCATTTGACTTCATTTAGCGAATGTGGGCCTACTCCAAACTCGCCAGACCATAGTCATCTTGATTATTACGTATTACTACTGTTATTATTGTCCGAGGTAGCCTACATGTATTTGTAAGCCCTCAGGCGATCCATACAATAACCGGAGATGTGACTGATGATTTTCTGAAACGGCAACTCACGTCATAGAGTGTCACGTGAAAGGTCAAAGGGCAGAGTGGTTGTGAACTGTCACTACCAACACTACTCATATATCAACCTGTCAATGTTTCTATAAATTATATATAGACACATAAATTATTATATTATATAGATACATCGACAGGTTGACATGTACACATAATACGACGAACGACGCATATATTATATTAGTCGTAATTGTGCTTGTCTCTGTTTCAGTTTCTCCCTGTCTTATGCGTCTCTGTGTTTCTTTATTCGTCCTTGTTTGTATGGCTGTCGGTCTGTGTGTTTGTCGTTTGATTTATCACAGACATCTGTCGTTTTCAATCGCGGTGAGTCCAGGATTGCCTTTGAGTAGATATCTTGAAGGGACACTATGTCAAGACTCTTCGATTGATTAATTGATTGATTGGATGGTTTTGTTGATTGCGGGAATAGATCTCTGTTCTTACTGCTCTTCATACCAGTTTCTTACTATGCTTTTCCACATAATAAATGTGGAGAACACGCAAACGCATAGAACTCAACGCATCATTCTATAAGACAATACATATTAATATCTTCGTTTATTATTATGATTATACCAGCAGACTAACCGCAGTTGCTTAGTCACATACAGTGGCGCACATTCATACGTAATTACATACATTGATATGGCCCACCCTTGAAACATATTTATACATGCAAAAATCCACATAAACATGTATACATGCATATAATACTATGCGCGCACACTTGCGAACCTATCTATCCAAGCATAGACCTACAAAAGATACACAATAATAGATTACCGCAGATGGTTTCGTTGAAGCTGTAATGCGTGACGTTCAAGGATCTGTACCTATCGGTTTCTTGTATAGGGTTAAAATGGAGATAGCAGCCCCCGGTCGGTTGGGTCAGATTATGGTTGAAATCCACCGCCAGACATCCCTTCACAATTTCGCACAGTCGCCGACATCTCTCCACGGTCCGATACTCGATGTAGTGTAGACCATCTTTACCGGACGTATTCTGTTCGGCTATCCATTTATAACTGCACTCTGCGATCAACACGAGGAAACACTCGAGTAATCGTAATTCCAATCTCAAAGCTTCTAAAGCGCCACTCGAAGGCCAAGCCCAGGGCACTAGCTGATTCACGAGCGCTGCGTCAAATCAAATGGGTTGTCTAAAGGGCGGTCCGATGGAGGCCAGCGTCGGTATCCAGAGGGTCAGAGGGTGCAGAGCAGCTGTTAAGGCGGTATTGCCTGTGAGGATATGAGTGCAAAATCATATATAGAACCAAGGGGCCAGTAGAGCAGAAAGTCTTAAGCACGAGAGTTGTAGACTTGTGGAATGGTTTGGATGATGAAACTGGACAATAACGTTTCCAGCAACGCAACATCAGTTGTAAAGAATTTTGCGAATTCGATGTCAAGTTAATTCTAATGCGTTTCTAATGTGTTTGTAAATTTTGTATCAAAGGAAACCAATGAACTCGCCATTCTAATAACAGTTTGCCACCTTGAAGTGAACAGCAGATGAACTCTTAGTAAGCAGTTTCTACTGATCATGAATACGAAAGTAACACTATGCACAAACTCTCTATTTTGTAAATTCGTTCATCTATTTATTACGAGTATTTATGTAAAGCTCCTCTTCAGGGCAATTTGCTCAGAGGCACTCCAATCTCAGCGAGGCTAAAGAAAGTCGTCTTAAGATGAGAGAGTAATGCCTTAGAAGATTTTCTAGGAAAGGAATGGAGCGCCAAAGGGGTCAATTCCAAATTGATGGGCCTACCTGATGGAGGTGCGAGCAAGAGGAATATAGAGCGACCTTGTTCAGCTCAAAACTGCAAGCTTTTGACTTGCATCATAAAAAGGCTACTTTACTTACCACTTATAAACTCACATGAAACCCAAAATTTTACAGTGCGACATGGTGACTACCACGTAGTCAGGTCACTTGTTGCAGGCGAAGAGCACTTGTGAGAATACTCTGCAAAGGTGCTTCATAAATTTACACAAGCGCTTGAGATAAGGAATGGAACGTACCTGGGATCTGCATACACCTCCGGTCGACAAAATACTGTGTTACGTTGTGCGACGGAGTGTAGGTGAAATTCAACAGGTCGCTCACGTTCATGTGGAGCCAGCAACCTTTGGCCAATGACCTTGACTCCTCGTAATCGGCCGACACGCACCGACTGGTGTTAAGACAGAATCGAAGACAATCGTTGAGCGTCGTGAGGAACTTGTAGTGATGACCATGCAGCGAATACCGCTGAGCATAGCGAACCAATTTTGGGGCGCAAGGATCAACTGTACAGGGTGGAAAGCGTCAGTTACAGTTGAGCATCTTTGTAATCCTAATAATAACCTCAAAATTTCAAAGATGCTCTCAAAAGGTCACCCGAGATTCATCACGACCGCTAAGTCGTGCAAGATGGTTTTCCGGTCTTCCCGATTTCGTAATCGTAATCTTCAAACTTCTAAAACGCCACTCGAAAGCCAAGCACAGAGGACGAACTTATTCACGAGCGCTGCGTCAAATCAAATGGGTTGTCGAAAGGGTAGTCCGAGGAAGGGCGGGGTATGGTTTATAGAGAGTCAGAGTAGCTGTCAAAAGGTATCCGATAAAAATGTCGCAAGCAAAATATTGCAATTAAAAATAGCGCACGTTAATAATGTCGCACGATAATAATATCGTCAATCAAAATGTCGCATATGTATAAATCATGCTAAAGTGGAATATAGGCCTATATATATTCTGCTTAAGTGGAAGCTGAAGTGGAAGCTAGATCGATGAAATAATTGTGCTTACGTTGAAACTGGATTGACTCAAAGAATTATGTTGAACTGGAAGCTGGATTGATGAAAACAATGCTTCTTTAAATAGGAATTTGATCGAAGACAGTAATATTGCTTAATTAGGAGCTGATTGATTAATAACTTATTTCAATAGAAGTTGGACTGATGAAAGTATTATCGAATGAGTAGTAGCTGGACACATTAAAATGGTTGTTCATTAAATAGAAGTTGGATTGATGACAAAAATATTGTTGAAATAGAAGCTGGAGTAATGAAGTCAGAAGCCCGTTTAAATGGAATCGGGAATGATGAAAATCTGTTTGCTTACTAGAGGCTGGATCTGGAAAAGGAATAACAGTCTCATTAGAGGTCGGATTGATGAAAAGAATGCCGTCAAAGTGGAAGCGGGAATGAAAAAATATCCCTCTATAGTTAAAACATGGATTGTTGAAATAACTAATGTCTTAGCTTGATTGGTGAGAGTATGCCGGTCAAGTGGATTCTGGAATGATGAAATGATTTCTGCTTTACTAGAAGCTGGGTATTTGAAATAAATTGAGTCTAACTAGAACGGGATTGGTGAAATAAATGCCGTTTAAGTGGAAGCGGGAATCAATCCAACTTCCACTTAAATGGCTAGTTCTTCTGCTCATATGGAAGGCTTCTCTCATGTTTCCAGATTATTTAAGCAATATTAAACGCTTTCATTAATCCAGCTTCCGTCTAGGCATGATTCATCTAATCACTTCAGATTCCATTTTAAGACGAATTTTTTCATTAATCCAACTTCTATTTAAGCAATATTTCTTTCATTGATCCAACTTCCATTTAAAGACTATTTTCATTTCATCAATCCAGCTTCTATTTAAGCAAATGATCTATTTCTTTCATCGATCCAATTTCTATTTAAAGACGAATTGCTTATTAATCCGGCTATTATCAATCCGGCTTTTATTCATCGATCCAACGTCTATTTAAAGAAGAATTGTTTTAACCAATCCAGCATCTATTTAAGCAATATTACTTTCATCGATCCAGCTTCTAGTTGGGCATAACACTTTGTGTCAATCAAGTTTCAGTTTGAGCACGATTATTTTGATTGATCCCGCGTCCACTTCAGCAGACTTTTCTCAACGACACCTCTCCTACTTAACTATAATTCTTTTCATCAATGCTGCTTCTTAATAAAGAAAATTAATATTTTCTTCACTCCAGCTTCTGATTAATCATTAAATATTTCATCAATGCAGCATCTAATTAAACAAGAATCTATTAATCATTCCAGCTTCGACTTAAGCAAGGATTCCTTTCATCAGTCCAGCTTCTATTCCAAATTAAGAGAGCATGATAGTTTCAAGAAAATGCCAAAATAAACTACGGTTTACCAAAGTTCGTTATACGCACAAAACAGACATAGTTCGCATTTTAAATAAGTAATAATATAATTACTATTAATTACAATGGCTAATATAATGCGACATTTTCACTGACGATATTGTTATCGTACGACTTAATTAACGTCCGACATTTTTAATTACGACATTTTGACTTGCGATATTATTATCGTGCGACATTATTAACGTGCGACATTTTTAATTGCGACATTTTGATTGCGACATTTTCCTTGCGACATTTTCATAGTGAACCCTGTCAAGGGGGTGTTTCCTTGGTCGAGGATTTGAGGGTGGATGATCGAGTGAGTCTGGGTAAGAATTCTTGAAAAGCTGAAACTTGAGTCTAGAATGAAAAGCCTGTGGGATGATGGATAGAGGAGCCTGACAAATTGATAATGGTGGGCGATCGAAAATTTCCCTAGAACTCCTTCAACGGAGCTCAAAAGCTTCAACTACACGCGAGTGACACTAAATACCTATACGATACAAATGAACACCTATATTTCCACCTATAAGATAGTCACGTCAAACGTCCTTGGGCTTTTCTAATGTCCCCGTAAGATAAGTGTCAACCCGCTTTCTCTCGCTCCAGCATTCAGATTTCGCCTAACTATCGAACGACTTTTAAAACTGCATTTCTAATCTAGAGAAACAACTGTGATTTCTTTTAACTTTTCTTATTACTTTCAACCAAAAATATCATTCAACACAAATTGCAATTATCAATGAAAACATCACACATTGCTAGAACTTCATAACGTCTAAAACGAACGCACGACAACAAAAACTACTAGTCAGCTACTCTCTACAATTTCGCGCGCAATCTGACATCAGCACAGGTACGATACAGTCGAATGCCGCAGCTGCGGCTAGCGCCTACAAATCGGCCGGCGCAGCGCTCGCGCCTAAAGATATCTTGACTGATTTACATATATATACGTATATATATATATATAATGGCGATTAAAACGACTTAAACTATGCAATGTCCAAAATACGTTTACAATAAGTAAGTCCTAAACATTCAAGACCAAGATAATACCAACACAATGACGTTCGAAGACTGAAACCAAAACAAAATGACCAAGACATAATAAGATATCTATGTATGAACATATTTGGCACTTACTATCAAACGAGTTGTCTGATGCATTCAAAGTGTTACTGAAAGCTGAAAAGGCATCATAAAGTATATACTAAAAACAGTAGACAAATTAATTCGAATACGGCAACTCAACTAGTTAATAAATTATAGCCAGATCAGTGCACATAATGTCTTGCAAGTGAATTGATAAGCAGGTGAACTCTCATCTTGAAATTAAAAGAGCGAACGCTATTTGATGAACGTATATCGTTGTGGATTTTATTCCAAGCATTTGGACTGGCACACTTTACTGAACACCTGCGAGTTCGGCTGCATGCCAGTTGGTCAGTAGTTGTTAGAGATTCGTAAGTTAATGGCATCAATGCGGGACTTAGATACAAAGTACTTATCAGAAATAAGGGTAGTAGTTCACAATTCAATTTATACTTAACTACTGTATAACTGCTATTAAATTATTTGTTTTAGTTTTGGTACATGTAGTTGAGCATATAAAATGATTGTTGAGGATGGACATGGAAGAAGCCGGCAATAACGAGAATTTCTATGTAAGAAATTGGAAGGGGCGCTATATAATATTATATATTTATTTAAAATATATATATTTTTGATTGGTTAATTTCATTCATTGATTTAAGTAGTAGGGAATTGAAGCATCTGGAACACTTGACCAAAAACTAGGTCAAAAACGGCCACCCATAGGTCACTTAACCTTTACATAGGTCCAAAACACCCACCAACTCCGCGACAACCCAGTCCGTGGTCAAATCGCCCACCTATGGGTCACCGCAAAATCACGAATCCGCCCTCAGTCGTGCAATGGTCAAAATCCCAGCCAATTGGTCGAAATGCTCGGGAATT
Organism: Bimastos eiseni; assembly: GCA_959347315.1. Lineage (NCBI taxonomy): Eukaryota > Metazoa > Annelida > Clitellata > Crassiclitellata > Lumbricidae > Bimastos > Bimastos eiseni. The sequence continues at coordinate 1,310,729 of OY365811.1, forward strand.
TCTAATACTTTCGATATTGGGAATTACCCTCAGTTACGCTGATGAATCACATCGTTACCACTTGGCACACACACAAAAATCTCACATTCGAAAATTGAATATCACAAAAAATAATATTTCTCATATAAAATGGAAAGCACAAAGACTGTGAAAGAATTACGAAGTATTGCGAAACATCTGCACATGGTAGGTTATACACGACTATGAAAAGCGGATTTGATTGCTAAAATTGAATCCCATACACGGACCCAAACACTCATCTCCTCATATTTTGCCCCGAAACCAATCATATCCAATGCTGTGAAGAACAGCTTGCTTGATGCACCTGTTCCCGATATCGGTACCCCAACACTCTTCCCGGTCTCGACAGTACGAAAATTCTACGAAAAGACGAGATCTGCGATTAATACATTCGCAAATTGGGTTGACGAGCGCATAGAAGAACCAAGGAAAATGGAGAACGAGAAACTAGAAGCACTCAAAGCCACAGTGAAAACAATATTCAAAACAATATTTTTAAAGAAAAAGGTGAAACAATCCTGAAAAGGAAACTAGATATACTAGAGACGGCATCGGCTATCAAGGGTTTCACGAAACAATATATGATCGAAGGCCTACCGGAATAGACGTCACATCTTTTCTCAAAACAGCTCAACCACAACTGGAAGACCTACTGTCTAGAAACCGACAGCCTAGGTTAATTTTGTCCTCACCTGCACAATAGAGCGTGTTGACATGAAATCCGGGCAAGTATAATCCATAGATGCACATCTCGTTTTAAGGATTGAGGTGGTTTTTGCCTCTACTGATACGAGTGAAATTTGCAACAACGCGCAAGATAAAATCAAATAAACAATGGCTGCCTACCAATTGCGAGGTAGTAACTGGAGTAACTGGAAGGCAGTGGAGTAGTTAGTTACCGGGGGTAACTTGAAATCAATTTCAAGTTACCGGGGGGTAGCCTGAAGCTGATTTCAGATTACCCTAGGAAGTAATCTGAAATCGTCGGGATAAATTTGAAATCGCCTTCAAGTTACCCCCAGAGGTAACTTGAAATCGATTTTAAGTTACCCCTGGTAATTTAAAATCGATTTCAAGTTACCGGGGGTAAGGCGAATGGGGGTTAATTTGAAATCGCTACACCGGGACATTCGTTTCCTGGCCCCGGTACTATGCTAGATTTGCGGTTGACCTCCGATGGGACACCTAAATATTGGTTGAAACCCGTTGATAGAGTCGACAACGCCGCGTATCGGCGCGATTTGGCTTACGAACTGCATGCGGATACGGCGTCAAGGAATGTTGCTGAAAAAGCGGTGATAAACGAATTGAACAATATCCCAAATTCTAGTTTACGGGAGCGTTTAGAGAGATCTGTAGTCAGGCCAAAATTGTCGACTAAAGCTAGTCTCGGGTTAGGCATAAAAAAGCCGAAAACTACAAGATACTTTTGAAAAGGACCGATCAGCTAGCTGAAGAATTACACAAACCTGTTGTAAGGCGTTTTCGAAAAAGGAAGGTGTACGTTGGTGGCATCGATGAAATCTGGGCTGCCGACTTAGTCGATATGCAGGCTTTTGCCAAAGATAACGATGGCGCGAGATATTTGTTAACCGTGATAGACGTATTTTCAAAGTACGGATGGATCGTTCCGTTAAATGATAAGAGTGGAAAATCTACGGCTATTGGTTTCGTGAAGATACTCGAGAGTAGTGGTAGAAGACCGGGTAAGGTATGGGTGGATAAAGGTAAGGCATTTTACATTAGAGATGTGAAGAAATTGGTTCAGTTGTAATCTACGGAGAATGAAGAAAATATCATGCGTCGTCGAGAGATGGAATAGAACGATGAGAGAACAAATCTTTAAGTACTTTATTGCCAATTCAACCAGAAGATATATCGGCGTGCTGGGAGAAATGGTTAGTAATTATAATGATACTAGGCATAGCTCTATTAAAATGGGGCCATCTAAGGCTAGTGCGTAAGTGAATGAGAAGGCAGTATAAGTGAATTTGTACGGTGATGAGATCCCGGAACCCATTATAGGCTACCTTAGTTCTCGGTAGGCGATAGAGTTAGAATAACGAAGAAGAAGAACATCTTTGAAAAGGATTATGCACCGAGATAGACGGAGGAGGTTTTCACAGTATCTCTGATTCATTACACAGATCCTCCAACTTATAAGATTACCGATTACAATGGTGAAGAAATACAGGGATCATTCTATGAACAGAAGCTACAGAAGACTACTCAAGAAATATTTAAACTAGAAAAAATAATCAGGAAACGTGGAAACCAATCGCTGGTGAAATGGTCGGGTTATTCCGAGTCATTTAATTCTTGGGTTGATAATGAGGACTTGGTGAACACGTGATTCATCAGCGAAACTGCGGGTAATTCTCAATATTGAAGGTATTGGAAATCCCCGCGCATTTCGACAAATTGGTTAGGATTTTGAACAAGAGCCTAGGCTTGTGCACGAATGAGGGCGGATTGTCGATTTTGCGGTGACCTATAGATTGGCGATTTGACCAATGGCGGGGTTGTCGCGGAGTTGGTGGGTGTTTTTTTTACCTTGGTAAAGGTTAAGTGACCTATATGTGGCCGTTTTTGACCTAGTTTTTGGTCAAATGATCCGGATGCTTCAGTTCCCTACTACTGATTTATTCAAATTCGCTGGCAGTGTACTAAAGTCATTCAAAACGGGTAATCTGTGCCGCAGTTCAATCTGCACTTTCTAAGACTCTAATGAGGTCCAGTGTAGGTAGCTACATAGGCCTACATGCTTATGCACAGCATAGAGTACGCGCATTCATGGATACACTTATACGTGCTACAGTAGACCTATGCAAGCACATTGCAATAGCCTCGCTTTCAAACGTTGAATCTCCTCTCATGAGACTGTTACTTTGTAAGGATGCTGAGCAATGAGTAATTATCCAGACAGCTCTTCATCTCAGAGAGTTTACAGTTTGCTGCAGGGGCGGAGACTTAGTTGAGACAGGAGGAACGATTCCTCCAAATGTTCAGCTAGAGGGATGGAGTAGCTTATATACCCCAATATTTAATGAATATTTAATCAATGTTAAAACTCTATACAGTGTTTTCCATTGCTCATTCGTTTTTGCTGCATCTATGTTTAGGGAATTGAATTTTTCTGACCTGTTACCCAATTTTGTCGACCTGTCTCCCCCCCCCCACACCCAGGAGCAAGTCTCCGCTTATGGTGTGCTGCAGACTGTAGCTATTGAGCATTGACACAGTAGCCTGAAAGTCGCTTTGCCGCAATAGCATGAACTAGCTGTATAATGAAGCACAAACGGATAAGTTCGCTTACCATCCACAGTGGTCGAATGGGAATGTGCTGAAGTATTCTCATGCGTTCCAGATGTGACAGCCGTGTCAGTCGAAGTATGGCTATGTCCAGTATGATGTGTTTTGGGCTCGGTGATTGCACCCGCATGGGATGGAGTATGGTTTTTCGGTATAGCTGTGTGCGACATTGGTGGCGGCTTCGTCGTTTTCTTATTCAACTCTTCTGTAAAGCAATAGGAAGAGATTTGGTGAAAAGAAAGTTAATCTCAACTCAATACTATTGGACTAATAACCACTGCCATAATTATTATTAGTTCTGATGCGTATCAGAATATGCTTCAATGACGGATTGTGTGGTGTAAAGCTGGAACTCTAATTAGCCTGTTGTACAAATTATTACTATGTAGGGTGACTCAAAAGTTCGTTCACCATTTTCAAACTGCGTTTTCTCCGGAAGGGCTTCATAATTTTTCTGATATTTTGTCAGTGCATGCACAGATAAAAAGAAAGACGTTGTTACAAATTTGACTTTGATCGGCTCAGTGGTTGCCGTTATATAATAAAATAATTACAGAGGACCAGTTTCCAGAAAAAAACTGCCAAGCGATACAGTTTGTTCATCCTAATACCACTGTAAGCAATATTTTGGGCCTAGTAGACCATAACACAATATTGTTACCTATAGGTCTCACAGACGTAGGCTATTAGTGTTGGCCTATAATTATGATAACGGTGAAATAATTTGGTTTGCCATTGATCGCTGTCTTGTGCATGCGACACCGGCGTTGAACCAACCAACACTTTAATTGCACAAGGGCTCTTTATGGGTCGCGTATGGGAACGTAGGTTATATAAATATGGGTTTGCAGTAGAAGTTCAGAGCGACCAAAAGCACAATTATTGAATCATGCCAAAGTTATCTGATTATTCTTTACCAAAAACGTCGACCATTTAAAAACATACCTTGTCCCTGCAGAGCATGTGAATTAACTTCCATGTAACGATGAAAGTCGGATAATCCTATGATAAATAAGCAAATGGTAAAACGGACGAACGGCGTCATGGCGAAGATTTCCTTGATTCGGAATTTAATATCGGTCCAATTCAGAAAATTGCCTAAAAGTAAGTAGCTCCAATTCGGGTGACTAACGATCTCCTGTGCTGCTCGAGTCCCAAATATGAATCCAGGTTATAGCTAGCTTATATTATTAGAGAATTCAGATACAACCATAGTCCACAAAGCGCGCATTCCGATAAACACTGGGCAAGACCGTGTCGTCATATTACACAACAATTATAATTGACGTCATGAAATGCTATGTCTTGATTCTGTAGATTTTACACACGATGATACGTCAGAAACTATGACGTTGATTTTCCTTCATTTCGTAACGAAATTAAATGGTAAAATAAACAAGTAAAGGCCAAACGGAGAACATTTAAAAAGTAAGTAAGTAAAAATATTCTTTATTAGACTACCAACAAACGCACAGTAGCTTACAAAATGTATGAATAATAGTATCAAATTTAAACAACGTCAAAAAAATTCTCGTATTGAAAGTACTCTTGACATATATATCAACGCTAACAGAAATTGCAAATAGACAAAATGTGTCATCAATAGGATTCTTACAAACCAGTCTTTTAGTTCCATATACAAAGAAATCTGGATAACGCAGTTCAATGTGTGTCTAAAAATATAAGTTTCATGTGTGTAGTGTAATTTAAGTAAGTAAGTAAGAATATTCTATATTAGACTACCAGCAAATGCATAATAGCTTACAATTTCAAACAAAATCAAATAACATTTGCATGATGAAAGATCTCTTTTCAAAGGTATCAACTCCAAGTAGGATGAGGTCATGTGGCCTGGGTCGCATGTTGTAAGGGGTGATCATACGAAGAGGGAGCAGGTCATGAAGAACGTGACATGGATTCAGCAGGGTTGAGCGGAAGAGAGCAAAAGTCAGCTTTAGAGAAGTGCTCTTTAAAGAAGGAACTTAACAGGAAGGAAGCCAGAACAGGCCAGTTTTCTTAGAACACCATTTAGGCGATTTCGCTCATGTACACTGCCAAATCCCCACTCAACGGGGGAGGCGTAGAGTAGTCGAGCTATGGTATTAGCACGAACAGCATCAAACAATCGTTGACCATGGAGCCAATGGGCAACTAAGGCACGAAGAGCAAACATGGATTGTTGCGGGCCTTACAGCAAATTCGGTTAATGTGTGCCTCAACTCTATCAGACATGGTCACACCCAAAATTCGTATCTCCAAACCAACGAAAGACTCAGAATTTTTGCGGGAGATGGCCATGCGAATTCTAGCAGCGATGGTTGTAGCCTCCTCAAAACGATGTTTTCTGAGTAGCTTGCATCTTCTTCGCAGTATATATTTTATGTACGGAGTCATATAAGGCGGGTCTTTTTTGCGTATAGTAACTTGACTGAGGGGGAAGAAACGGTCCAACACTGAATCGATTGTCGTGTAAAATTGAGCGAATATGGCATTCGGAGAGTGGTCTTGATCAGATGTGCTCTACGGATGATCCTCGAGGTAGGTATGTAGGGCAGCCATGTGTCCAAGCGTGCGTAGTCGGAAACTTTTTGTGGTTCTGTCAGCATGATTCAAGGCTATCCAACCGGGCGCAAGGCTGCATCAGCGACAGAGTGGCTCAAAACAGCAGCGTACTTCTTGACAACTGTAGAGGTGATGGTGTTGCAGATGTAGAAATGGCTCTCAGATGAGTAAATGCGATCAAGGGGGTGTCTCGCATGAGTTGGACCTTCAAATTCGGGGAAAAGGCCCAGTCTTTGAATGGCGGATGAAGGTAATTGATTAAAATCCCCAAGCAGGATCACGATAGGGTCACTTGCACGACGATGAATTTCTTCGAGAGTGGTATCGATGGTAGATAGAAGATTTTCAACATCGTATCTTGGTCTGGGTGGATGGGTTGGCTCTGTACAGTAGATGTGAAAGAAAGAAGAAGAAATTATTCTCAGCTGCACCAACTCTTTAGAACGGACTCCTAAATTACCTCCACCAATTCACTCATCCTCCTATCTCGCCTCTCAATTTTTTATATCTCCTCCGCTTGCACTAATATCTGCTAATTTCCATTCATTACTTAAACCAAGCTCTTCTATCCTATCCTGGTTCTCGGCAGACCTCTCCAGAATTTGACTTGGCAGCGAAACAAGATGAAAAGCTTGCCAATTGTGGGATATGGACTTTATTTGGTGCAGAGCTCGCGAATAAGCTGGTCTCCCTGACGTTGCAGTTGAGAATGTCTCGAAGATAGGCCTATACATTAAGTAGTTATTATTATGGCTTGTGCCGGATGCTTTGGCTGGACAAGTATTGATCTCAGTTTAACCAGGCCTACACTCTGAGATAATAAGGATCATTAGCGTCGCCCTTCTCCTTTGTCCAGTCTTTTAAGAAAGATGACGTAATCGTAATTGTAATCCCAGCATTTCTACAGCGCCCACAAAAGCTAAGTCGCGGGAACCAGCTTATTTACAGGCACTTAATCAAATAAGAATCGATAGGCAGAGGGGCAAAATCCAGAGAGTCAGGCAGGCAGACATGTGTAGGCAGACGGTTAAGGCGGATGGTGTCTGGAGTTGAAACAGCGAGAAAGGTAAAGCGAAGGGGAGGATTCAGGATAGGATCTGTGAAAAAGCAGTGTTTTCAGTTTTGAGTGGAAAACCTGTGGTGAGATGGCAAGAGGTGAGGCGTTGGTGAGTTCGTACGATGGATTTGATATTTGTCTTAATGCTGGAGGGAGTTTGTTCCAAAGAGGTGGAACAGCAATAGATATGGAACGAATTGCTAATTTGAGTGACGGAAGGGCGAAGCAGTGTTAGGGTGGAAGAGGAACGAGTTGAGCAATGTGGTTGAATCGTGAACAGTTGACGGAGATATGGTGGCTGTGAAGATTGAAGTGTGTTGTTGGTGAGTGAAATGACTTTGTATTCAATCCTTTCAGGTATTTTGAGCCAGTGAAGTGACTTGAGGATAGGAGTGATATGGTGGTACGTTGGGGTTTTGGTGACAGCACGGGCGAGAGCATTTTGAATGTCTTTAAGACAGTTAATTTGGGTGCTATCTATATTGAGCAAAAGGGAGTTGCAGTAATTCAATTTAGCGTGAACTATTGAAGTGGCGATTGTGGATGCAGTTTTGAAGTCAAGCATGGGGCGGATTCTACGAAGATCACGTATGTGCATGAAGCAAGAGCGAAAAAGATGGGTAATGGGATCGCTGTGTAGATCGAGTGCGTGTGGGTGACCAATACAGTGATCATTAAGTTACTAAGCGCTGATCTTAACCAGAATAAGACTTAGGCCTACAAGTCGGTAAACTTTACTACCGCTCCCATATTGTTACGCCTGAACAGGCCAAAGCAGATTTCGCCTTAAGGTCTACGAATAGGCTACTATGAGTCGGTTATAACGGGCGTGGACATACATTAGGGGAGTCTTGTGTTCTTTACATATAGGAAGTCACGACTGAGGTGGAAAAGGTGCGTTTGACAATACACTGTTGACCAACACGTTACGTTTGTTGACAAGTGGGCTTGCGTAATAGTTGACTCTGTATTTTTAAATCGCCATCCTACAGGGCACCAGATTATTCACGAGCGCTCCGTCGTGTCAAAGAGATCGCAGATACCGATATCCGAGTACCATTGCCAGAGACCATAGAAAGCGTCAGCAAAGGCGTCTTTTAGGCTTTTCATTAATAATATAATTAACCTAACAATTTACTGGCTAGTCGTTGTTCAAATCTCGGGCTAGTACAGTTCGTGCAAGGGCTAAGGCGTGATACTCCCTGACACGGGCAGCGGTAGTGAAGGATTACAACCTATCAAATCCTCAAAAACTGAACAGGGTCGACACCATTCTGTCGCCATACAAATACGTGTACATTCTCAATCTAAATCGTAATCCCCAAACTTCTATACGCTAGCGTCGAGTAAAGGATATCACACTGGGGTACAAAGCCGAAGAACCGAGCAATACACGTATCTCCGCAAAGTTGGTAGTCCTTCTTTCACTAGGCGGCAGCGTTGGTTAAAGTAGATGAATGACTTAATAGACGCCTTGCATGTTCTGCCGACAGTTAAATTCGATTCCTGTAATAAGTTGTCATCATCGTTCATACTGTGGTTGTGACCATACCACGGTTTGCCAGTTTAAAATTAAACGAAAATTAGGCCTAACGATATAAGTTTAAAGATTGTGGACGGCTTTCAAGCAGGTCGACCATAGTTCATATTTATATTAAAATCACGGGTCCCATTTTGAAACCAATTAAGTGCGAAACAGGAAGCCAATGCAAAGCTTAGCCTTAATCTCGCGATGTCTGAACAAGTCGAGACACTCCATGGCCAAAAGACGACTGACTCTGTTGGGTGTGTCAACTCTGACGTCAGAATTCACTCCATTCAGCAGTTGATTCCCAACACCAGCGCAACGTGTGATGTAAACAGAAGAACGACACTACTGTAACAATACAATAGTCATTTAGTCTACAACAGTAAGTTTAGTCGTCAATTGTAATTCAGTGTACAATGGTAATAAGGCCGACAGTCCGCAAAGGGCGTATGATTTGATCTCTTTGGGCCGTTTACAGAATCCACGATTCGCACGATCGTGACAGACGCCACGCCCCTCTCTTAATCGAAGAAGCTCTTACTACAATCGCTGAAGAGTTAATGCGTCCTTGTCTCTGCCTCTGTCTCTGTCTCTCTGTCTATCTGTCTCTCTGTCTCTCTGTCTCTCTGTCTCTCTGTCTCTCTGTCTCTCTGTCTCTCTGTCTCTCTGTCTCTGCCTCTGTCTATGTGTCTGTCTCTGTCTCTGCCTCTATCTCTGTTTCTATCTCTGTCTCTGCCTCTGCCTTTGCCTCTGCCTCTGTCTCTGTCTCTCTGTCTCTGTCTCTGTCTCTCTGTCTCTGTCACTGTCTATGCCTCTGTCTCTGTCTCTCTGTCTCTGTCTATGTCTCTGTCTCTCTGTCTCTGCCTCTGTCTCTGCCTCTGTCTCTGTCTATGCCTCTGCCTCTGTCTATGTCTATGTCTATGTCTATGTCTATGTCTATGTCTCTGTCTTTGTCTTTGTCTTTGTCTTTGTCTTTGTCTTTGTCTTTGTCTTCGTCTATGTCTCTGTCTCTGCCTTTACCTATGTTTCTGCCTCTCTGTCTCTCTCTCCGCTTTCTCTTTCTATTCCGATCTCTGAGTTTCGCTTTCTCTCGTTCTTTGTCTTTGTGTCTGTCAATCTGTATATTTGTCCCTTTGTCTCTCCCTATTTATACATCTGTGTGTGTGGATATATATATATGTATATATATACCCACATATAATATATATGCATATATACATATATATATTTATAGGTGTGTGTAGGCATAGATATCTATAAAGTTGATACCTAAGTCGGTATATCATTATAATCGGCGGTTATAATATTCTTCTGCGTGTTTAGCCTACATATATATCTCGCTGAGTCCTACTACAACACCGTGGATATATCATGAAACTTTGTGTCCGTGTCTGCCTGATGCACTCTAGCTCCGTCTGTGTCTTAATACTATACGCCCTACAATCTGTTGCGCAGTCAAACAGCATGAAATGGTTTCATTCAATCCACGCTCTGTACGCATGGTTTCTCTCCAAAGTCGGCGTGTTGTTGTTGTTGTTGTTCTTCTTCTTCTTCTTCTTCTTCTTCTTCTTCTACCTCTACTTCTACTTCTTCCTTTTCTTCCTCTTTGTATTATTGTTTTTATTATTGTTATCATTGCCCTGATATACATTTGATCCCTCTGGATTCAACAAATTTGGAGGCGTTGTTATGGAATGGCAAGTTTTATGTTATTGATAGAGAAAGTGCTTCTTCTTCTTCTTCTTCTTCTTCTTATTATTATTATTATTAATATCATTATTATTATCATCATCATCATCATCATC
>OY365811.1:1326013-1333513 GCA_959347315.1 Bimastos eiseni
GTCCAGTTGCCTGTAATAGAAATGCTGGCAGGACGATGCGCTCTGCCTCACAGGGTCTTCTTCGTGTCCCTTTCTCTAGGACCTCTACGATGCAGTATCGTGCTTTTTCGGTTGTGGGCCCAACTGCTTGGAGTAGCCTCCTATTGGATCTTCGACTCTTACCCACGAACTCTCTACTCTATTTTTGTTCCACTCTGAAAACTGTCTTATTTGACCGAAGAGCGCCTCTGAGTAGATTTCTTGAAGAGGCGCTATATTAAGTTTAATCGATTTAGTGATATTATTATTATTATTGCTATAGGGCCTAATTATAATTATTATTATTAGTAGCAGTGGTTTTAGTAGTAGTAGTATCGTATCTTTAGATTTATATAGCGCCTCTCACTGAATAACTATTCAGCACGGAAATCCAGGAAAACGCTTTTACAGAGCGAGAAGTTTAGCCCCTATAGTGATGGAAGAAGGTCAATATTATCTATCCTGTGTTTGAGTTTTCCTCGAAACTCTCAATTCATATTCCAACGTATACCAATCGGAAAGCGTATAGATTGAAGAACAAGTCACTTCAAGCTATGGCTCTCAAGCAAATGTTAACGACTTCATTTTCTTAAACTAGGCTTATATGTGGTCGCGTAACCAGTACACTTTTCTTCGTTGCCTGATCGTCCCACTACCAGTGCACAAATAGTAAAGTAATGTAACTGAGCATTTATATAGCACCCCACCAAGATATCTACCCAGTGGCGCTCTCTGTGATATATATATACAGACTTAATGTTAACAGCTTTTACTAGACAATCGTGCGCATTGCTGGATCGCTATAGAAAAAGGTGATATTTTATTGAAATTTTGCCTCGTTTGTTGTTCTTCAGTGAAACGTCATGAATCTGGGACAACATGTGGGCGAATACTTTGCCGCGTTCATCCTCTGCGCGCTCTTACAAGCTCTTGTAACAAACAGTCAGACTCTCACACAAGGCACAGGTAACGAACATTACATATATACATTTATATAATCTATGTACATATATACATTGTTATTTTATAAAGAAAACAATCTGACAAAATGCAGAAATGCTCTCACATGAGTGACAGTGAACAATAGAAATAGCTACAGAATTAATAACAAACAATTGAATATTCATCTTAATTATCTGGGGCTAAATTGAGGGTTGTCTTTGGGTGGGAGAACATGGTTTTATGCTCCAGGTCTTGATTGATGAATGGAGTGAGGACGAAGTGGAGGTAGGAGTTGGCGAGGAACATGCTTGAAGTTGTGTTAAATGGAAAAAGGGGATTGGCATTTGCTATGAGGCTAACGTAATTGCGCAAGCAAATGTTACAATTGGTCAATACGACATTCAAACTACTTGGGGTAGACGATCGCCGACTTTCAACTCAATTTCATATGAAAATATCATCGATTGTGCATTGCAGCCGAGTTTTTCAACATCAATCAGCCTACATATCATTCTAATATTGATTATTAAACGCGAAATGTAGTTAACTCAATTATTATACATTCGCAGATTAAGATCTCGGGCTAGCATGGTCAGTATATAAGGTGATTAATAGTGACTTGACCTCATTAAATCGAGAAACAGCGATGCTGTTTGAATTGGGATTGAATTGTCAGATTTGAACGGGGGTGTTTGTTGAACAATTTTTGCTTGTCCCGACCAGAATTTTTATGAGCCTGAAATAGGTGTAGGTCCACGGGCTGAAATATAGAGAGTTACTGTGAATTTTCAGTGCACGAACTTAATTATTAGCTGTGCTGAGATAAATTCAGCCACTGAAAACTCATCTGGAAGTTTTCTTGACCTACCACGGAAATTTTTTAGAACTAACTGACGGGGTTGAGAAATGAACTGAGGGTCGAATATTCCCAGCCCCCCGACAATTAAATCACTGGGTGACTTACATATCCACAACGAAAAGCGGAAAAGCTCCATACTCTCCATGCAGTCCACCACACAAGCTCGGTTTATTCTATTGAGCCGTATACATCGTATCTCTATCGGGTTCCTTTATAGTAAGGTATTCGGCACCTCGGATGAATATATTCTGAAAATTCTTCAATCAATCAATCAATATCATCCTTATTGCCTCCAACCACAGTATTTGTAAACAGAACATACATACAACCGTAGCCAGAATAATAAAAATAGCATGACAGAGTAAAAAATGAGGTATTAGCTGAAGAATAGGTCGTAGATTAGATTCAAAGTTCAGATGGGAGGCAACTGGGAAAGCAAAAATCCCCAAATGAACTTTATGCTTCCGCTTGTAAGGAACATCCTTCTTAACAGGGCGCTACATAAATAAGAACTCACGATCAGATAACCAATTACATACGGTTTCCTTGTGTTTCCGCTTGTTCCGCTCAGGATGTCGCGAGTCCTGGATCCGGAATTCGAACACGCATGCCACGGGAGGCACGAAATTCGCGGCCGTGAACGTGGAGGACCAATGCTTTGCCACCTGTATAGCACGGTCCAACTGCGTAGCCATCGAACTGAACACGAACGTCTATCCGGCCGAGTGCTGGATCTTCACTGACCCAATCCCACTCGAATCTTCCGCCTTCCTCTCCGGATACAACCAGTACATCCTGCAGACAAGATGTCCACAGGGACAGCAGCCAGGTCGGAATAATCAGCTATCTTATAATACAGAGAATGCAGAGATCAGCAGCATCGTTGTCATGATCATCGTCATGATGAAAGCGTGATCATCATGATAATAGACATGATGATGATGATGTCGATGATTATGGTGATGGTGATGACGACGACGATCTTGATGATGATGATGATGATGTTGGCGACGACAACGATGATAGCGTTGTGGCGAATCAAATTCCTTTACAAAAGTCCACATGCAGAAATTGACCTGTAGTACTTGTTCTTCTCAGTCTGCAGGGACAGGTGGGAGCTTCTGACGGCGTCGAAGGCCCGAGCAAGAGGTACGTTCATCGCCAACGTTGACACGGACGACCAATGCCTTAACACCTGCCTTCTCAACATTCGCTGCCTCGCCGTTGACGTCAAGATATCCGTCAGTCCAATCGAGTGCTACGTACAGACCAACCAATCAGCGATCTCCAATCCACTCTACACAGAAGAGTACAGTCTCTATGTTCTGCTGTCGAGATGCGACAACATGAGCACAGGTATATGCAAATTCAATGTCTCAGTATGCTCGCAGGTGTATAAAATTATGTTGGTGAGTATACGTCTGTATGCATAGATGCATGTGTATGTGTGTTTTATCTAACCCAGCGTTTTCCAGTCTTTATTGGCCGCGGAACCCCGGCCAAAACTAGACATCTGCTGGTGGGTGTACAAGCGCTTGAGAATGCGGACAATTATAGACTCAGGCTCGAAGACAGTGACATATGAATTTTCTTTCATATAAAATTATACAAGGATGTTTAGCAAAACGCCCTAATTTGTTCACACCACGGAATCTAGGATTCCGCGGAACAGAGTTTGGGAATCGCTGATCTACCCGATACACAATCCGCAAATATTCTTCGTTTGGTCTATGCTTTCCTATGTTACCTATAATATAATCTATATTACTTGGCGACTCCATAAAGCGCCGGACCTCCTGGGCGTAACTGGGTCTCCAGCGTAGGTTACTGTGACTCTGTGCAAACAGTACGTATGGTGCATCGGAAAACATATCCATTTCAAACCACAAGTTATGCATATGAACTTATGAACTGCGATAGTAAAAAATTATTATTAGTTTCTATTTTAGCTTAAACATCTGCAATATCAGTAAAAAGTCTTGAACATTTGTTGAATACCAAACAAACATAATGAAATAATAATTGAAATTAAATTGAAAATATGTGCATGCATTCTGTATGTAGATTGTAGAAGCATTCATTAACATGCCAGTAATTATTCCTCAGGCGATGTAACGATTGTGTGCATTGAAATTGTAGCCAGTACTATTCAGGGCTCTAGCACAACCACGCTGCCTGTGACAATACCCGATGTGACACGTATGTTTTTCTGAAATCTATTTCCGGTTGTAGCTTACCGATTAGCAAGAAGCAAGAGAATGTTTGTCTTTGTCTACTTGTTTTTACAGTGCAGCATTTTGCTAAAAGTATAAGACATTGTGAGGCAATGTAGGATAAGGCTACCTGAAGTAAGGTCACCTTCTACAACTGCTGGTGTTTCTGTTTTTACTAATACCACTAGTCCACCACTGTCACTACAGTAATATTGAATATAGTCTATTACTACCCCATAGATAATAATATTATTAAAACTGTTATTTAATATTAGTATTGATTTGTAACTTCATTGGTAATGACAGTAACATTGACGATGATATTACGATGACGATGATGATTATAATTAATAATATTAATAGGATAACGTGTCAAGGTTTCGCCAATCCTCGCGTGTTGAACTAGGTCTGTTTATCTGTATTGTTATAGGACAGAGGCAGTTTATTTTTTGAAAGATGAGGGTAGCCTATTTCACATCCATCGCGCAAATCAATTCACATCAAGTCACGCAACATTGCAATAACTTTTAGCGAGATGACAATAGTAGGCCTACTAATTGTATACGAGGTAGTCTTGATCAGGCTATTGCAATCGAGCATTTACTCAACGCCGCTTCTAATCCCGGGAATGTCTTAAGCTGAGTATTAAATGTATTAATTGACAAATAGTAAGGCTTTCAGTCATTCGTGGAACTAAGGCAAAATGCAGGGAGCTAGTATAGCAATCTTGAGAACAAATCTGGGGTTTAATCACCAGAATGTAGATAAGTTATCTGTGCTTTCAGAATGTTGGACCTTGATTCAGGGACAATACTCGATATTTGGCATACCGCAGAACCTTTTCGACCTAACAAGCTGCCGAAACTACTGTGTCAGTGTTTCGACGTGTGTGGCGATAGACTTCGACACTTCTTCATCGCCCCCTTGTTGGATTCACACCAGCAGCAACGATCTAACACCGGGCAACACTTACTATGACAACCCTTCTGTAAACCAACATATACTCAACAGAAGCGGAGCATGTAAGATGGTATTGTTTATTCAGGTCTCTATAAGATCATTGAGGTAGAAATAAGAAATTAAGACAAACAGTGAGTTAAGAACTTTCGCATATTGTGCTTGAGCAGTAAATAATTTGGTCGCCTATAGAGGCTGATCGCCTGGCTTTCGTTGTAACCAACCTGGAAACCCATTTAAAACCAGTGGATAGGCTGGCAAGTATTTAAAAAATTTTTAGCAAGCAATATGATTTCCTGATTGCCGGTGTTTAATTGTGACTGCACATTGCATGCATATGGTGGTATTTAGACTTTCTGCCGCGAGTCCATATTCGTTGTCAGGAAAAGAATTGGGGAATAAGTTTTCGGAGATTTAGATTGAACTTGGTGAAATTTTTCACATTCTCTGTTTTTGTGTCAGTAATTCATTTATTTCTGGATGAGGAGTAGATCCCGCAGACCCTAAAACACGCACATTTGTGAGTTAAGAGATTTTATCAGCGCTGTACGGCAGCAAAGGATGTTTGACAACTCGTAGTTTGGTCGAAGTGGGGTTGTGTGCATGGCGGTATAAGAACAACATCATCAATAGCAACAATGGCAGCAAAAATGGCATTATCAATTATAGCAATGGGAATTATTTTCAGGCACTGGGAGTTCAAACAGTAATCCGTCTGCTAGTTCAACTGTCTCGACAGGTAACACTTGCATTCAATTCGCATTTTAGTCTACAAAAAGATGATCTACATTGATTAAAATTGTTTCTTTTCAAATCATCAAGAATTAATACTGATATTGCAGATTTTTAAGCTAAAATATAACTTTAAAATATGACCTAACCTAAAAATAACTGGCGCAGTTCATAAGTTCATTTGCGTAATACATGATTCGTGGTTGAGATGGAGATGTTTAACCAATGGCTAATTCGTTATGTGAAACAAATGAGTTTTATATACATAACTGAACGACTCAGCGGAACAAGTTGACACATAGAGACAGAATTAAAAAATTCAGCGAATAAATGAATTCAATCAGATTTCAATGCTATGCTTTTGAGTCTGAACTATTTCTTGTGTTTGTTCTTTCTTTGCTTTTGACAACATCCACACCTACAACTGCAGCTATAACATCTCAGACTGCAGGGCCGTCAGGAGGTAAGAATGCAACGCATTCATCAGTGAATTGTGATATTCTAAACCAGAGAAACTATGCAAGACAGTGTCAGCTGTGAACTTACACAACATTGCTTATGATCAAAGACGTATTCGTCAGACAAAAATAATTATCCTTCGACTAAATTTATTTGACTAAGCTAGATGTATGTCTATCGTGTAGGCCTACTTGTTGGATTGGTAGCTCAATGGTGAATATTCTTAGTGCGATCGAAAGAAAAGTTGCATTTTATTATGTAACACAATTGCTGCCCTTTAAATAACATCGCACACCATTCGTCTGTGAGGATATGAGTTCTAATTGTATGTGTTCTTTACATGGAAAAACATCAACCTAAACAGTTGTTACTGAGCAGAAGTAGAATTCCACGTAATATGTCTGTCTTTTCAGTCTGTTGGACCGTAATCCCGATGCAGTACTCGACCAATGGCTTGCAGCCTCAGAATTTTTTCGACATAACAAGCTGCCGAAACTACTGTGTCAGTGTTTCGACGTGTGTGGCGATAGACTTCGACACTTCTACATCGCCCCCTTGTTGGATTCACACCAGCAGCAACGATCTAACACCGGGCAACACTTACTATGACAACCCTTCTGTAAACCAACATATAATCAACAGAAGCGGAACATGTGAGATTTAAATTTATTATTCTATTCTCTGTGAGATTGTAGAGATATAAAAATAAATTCGGAATGACAATTACAGAAGAGCTTGGTTATTATATTGAGGTCGAGTTTGATTAATTAGAATTAATTTTTGTCACTGTGATGTTTTTTCTCCAGTCAGGTGATGTTTTGCTGCAATGTTTAGTTGGCCTACTGCTTCTGCACTAGCTTTTGTCCAGAAGAAGTAGGCCTACTGTAGTAAACATTGCAGAAATACAGTTTCATGATTTTACATTGAGTGATCATTGAGAAGTCACCAAATTTACATTAGGGTGCTATAATTAAAACGATAACACTGGAGCATTAATTTCGGTGGGATTTTAGTTTTCGAGTTGCCATCCATTGAACATTCTCAAATGTTTAACTTTTTTAGGTTTTCTTGCAGTTATGCATAATTATTCTTCGGGGATTTTGAATTTGTAAACCCTAACCAAACTCTTACGTGAGCTGAGATATTTTATTAACGGTTGTACGGAAGTAACAGATGTTGAGTTTTAAGTTTTTGCTAAGGCAGTTTGGTTGAAGTGGGTTTATTTACCTGGCGTTATGAAGACAACATAAATGACAAAAATAGCATTATCACCAGCGATGGGGTTTATTTTCAGGCTCAGGCAGTTCAGCCAGTAATCCC
>OY365811.1:1338513-1388411 GCA_959347315.1 Bimastos eiseni
AAATAAAAACAATGATAATGATTATAATCTATGGTGTCCTTATAAAATTATTTATTCCCTATTTTTAGTGTGTTGGACCGTATTTCCGATACAATACTCAACGAACGGCGTTCCGCAGAACATTCTCGACGTAATAAGCTGCCGGAACTACTGTGGCAGTGTTTCTACGTGTGTGGCGATAGACTTCGACACTTCAGCTAATCCGCCATGTTGGATTCACACGGACATCAATGACCTTCAACCGATCAACACTTACTATGACAACCCTTCTGTTAGCCAGCATCTAATCACCAGAGGATCATGTGAGAACTGGTGTAAATTCTATTCTGAGTATGAATCTAACAGGTAGCAGAATTTGACGAAGGGGCAAAGAAAAAGGTAATAGTGAAAAATAATGAAGTAATAATATTAATAAAATAATAATAATGAAGTCAGATTCCTCAGCAAAAACTGTTGGCATGAGCTAAATATTTGACCGGATTTTTCATCGGATTTTTTTTTATCCATCAGCGCTCGTGAATAAGCAGGTGCCTTAATTGTCCTTGACAGAGAATGGCGCTATACAAATTTGGCGTTTATAATTAGGTCTACTAGTACTGCAATTACATAAATCGTTAAAATGGACAATTAAATTAAGTAGATCTCTTTTGTTTCTATTCTAAACTTTTAGAGACATTACTTTTAATTGATTTGTAGCTGTAGTTCGTCCACTGGGCATATCAAATATCTTAACACTGTGATGAGTAATTATCTAGGAATATTTTGTAAATACTTTTACATCAGCACGACAGTAATAGTTTCTGTGGAAGAACAAATAAAACAGCAAGAGGCAGGGCTATTTTATGATCTTAAGACGATACGCTTTGTGGCATCAACAGCAATTCGTGTATTTATTATTTTAAGGTACAACTATTTCTATCACCTCTTCGTCGTCAACTTCCTCGTCATCAGCAGGTAGGCCTACTACTACTGATGAAGTCGCATTTAACGTTACGCATAGTAGGCCGATTGCATAAAGTTAAGAAACGTGTGGGGAAGATAAGGCATTGAAGCATCGACTCAGATTGACCGAGTTGCTCAATCTTTCCTAAAAATCTTAAAAGTCAGATTCGCGCGCAATTAATGTAACGGTTTACGTTCTGGTCTATCAATTGAGAGGTCATGGTTCAATTTCCAGTCAGGGCAGAAAATATTTCGAGATTTCTGCCCCATCAGCAACCTCTTGTCAACTCAGCTATAACTAGTACGCTCACCGTACGCTGTCGGTAGGAAAATGAGACGACGCGCGAGTGTACTGGCCAACCGCCCTCATAGGCAGAGACTAAGAAAATGAAGTCGCTACAGTACTTCACACCCATGGCCGACTGCTTCATGGACAGCTTAAGGAACTGTTCCTCTTCCTCTTCTTCCTCTATTGAGGATTTTGCTGCTCCTCTTGTTTTGTGTTGTCTATAGACCTGAGACGTGAACTCCTAGACCTCTCCTTGCCTCTTTTCCGAAACACTTGAAGACGATTCTTTTCAATCGCAGCTTCATTATGTTAGTTGGGTAGCGTTCATGTTGAGTCCCTCGGTGGTGCTATGTAAAGTTTGACTTACAATTACAGTCCAAACTTGAATAACAGAGATTTAACGGTTGTCTGGAATCCATAATATAATAGGATCTGAGCTGAAGAAATCCAGCGCTCGTGAATAAGCTGGTGCCCTGCGCTTGGCATTAGACTGGCGCTTTAGACGTCTGGAGATTACGATTACGATCATGTCTAAATGTTTTTAAGGTTGCATGGTATGGACATCGAAGCCGAACTTGCAATCAGAGGGGGCTGAACAAGCCGACTACAGCAGCGTTCCAGGCTGCCAGAACTACTGCATCAGTTTGACGCAGTGTGTAGCAATCGACTTTGATACCAGCTCAGTTCCGCCATGTTGGATTCACAGCGATGTGAACAATCTGATGGTCGTTATCGAAAATCCATCCGTCACGCAGTATCTACTTAACAGAGTCTGTCTCGGAACAGGTAGGAGCATTGAGCACATGTGGCTTATTTTGTCTAGTGTTTCTGTGTTTACATAATAATAGAGATAGGTAAAGTGTAGATCAATAAATAGATAGACAGATACAGAGGTACGGATTTCAAATCGTTGTGATGTTTGTAGCATTCGTTTAGCACGTGATCCCATTGTATTATTTCGTGTTATTTTAGGCCTTTACTTCAGATTTGGCTGAAGTCATTCCATTCGATGAAATACAAAGGTCCTTGCGAGCCTATCAGATGGAGCCACTTAATAATACATTGTGACATTTACTTACAATTATTTTTTCGTCTATGAAAATGATTTGCCGACGTAAGAGTTTGTAGTTGATCAACCAAACGCCGGTAATTAATGAAGTTGGTGCGCTGTAACAGTTGATGAAGTTCACCAATTCGTGGAGCAATAGGCCTGCATACTCCACTTTGCTCGTTTTGGGTGCCCATAAATTGCCAAATATCTCGCAGTGGTTCTAACGTCTTTCGAACCACTTTAAACCCTGTTATGTCATGTTAAACGAAATAAATTTTACGCACAACTTTGCGCTGTTGAGAATTTTAAGGTGATGCTTTAAGTGCCATTTGCATATAGGCAGATAGGCCATAAGTGGTATCCAGCAACATAACCCAGGTAAGTATGTAAGCCTGAATTAGACAGACAAAGACATTCATTCTATTCAATTGCACAATTCCTTGGGCAACGTTTGTTCCATTCACAGGTCAACGAATAAACCTAATCGAACACAACGAGGTACGTTTGTCTATGAAATTTAATACTTTCTTTTCTTTTTGTCCGTAGTAACCGCTGGAAGCAGTACATCCGGTCCTTCATCTGCCAGCAGCACTTCTGGACCTACGGTTTCAATCACCTCAGGTAACAACGCATCTTAAAGTATACTTTTTAATAGTGAAGACTAATATCATACGCCACCTTCGTTGCTTTGCAAGACCTGTAACAAATTAACAAAAAGGCCTAATCAAGTAATGTGATGTAATGTAATGTTTTGTAGTCGAACATTTATATAGTGCCCCTTCAAGAAATTTACTCAGCGGGATTCTTTACGCTAGTGTGAATAATGCTAAATGTCGTTACAATAGAAAAGTTTACATGAGCTGCCAGGCAGCAAAACAGTAAGCTGAAAGAGTCGTCAGTGGTGCGTCTACGCACGAGCGTTGAATCAACCAACGGATTCCCGGCAACAGCTTCCGATGGCACGTGTTAACTAATTGATTAAATAATAAAATCATATAATTGCTTTTGAGTTAGCTGCGTGTGTCATAGACTGTTGTAAGTGACATATGCTTTGGACTGGTTGTGTCATAGGTTTTGTAAGTGATATGCCTTTGGTTGTAGATTGTCCGCGTTGGACCAATCTTCCTGATGTCAACTCCGTCAACGGGGTCCAGTATGGCTACAACAACATCTACACGTGTCTGGCATACTGTGACAGCGTGACAACCTGTGTTGCTGTTGACTTCGACCCGACGACGAGTCCGCCATGTTGGCTTCACACGAATCCAGTCGACATCTCTTTCAACAACACCTACTACTCTCCTACTGCGACGCAATATCGAATCAACCGCGGATGTTCAGGTCTGTTCTCATCACTCAGGATTTAAGCAAAGTAAGCAACTGGGTAAGTTAGTAAATAGGTAAACTAGTAGGAAAGTTGGTAAGTGGGTAAATTAGTAGGTAAATTGGTAAGTCAGTCAGTTAGTAAGTGAGTAAATTGCATTCATCTGCATCAACTCTTGATTGTAATAGGCACAATCCGGGCGTATTTCGTAACAATGATCATTATCTTTTTATTTCTAAAGCGCTGTTTAGAAGCAGAGCGTAGGGCACCAGCTTATTCACGAGCGCAGTGGGGTGTGCGATGAACAGAATGAGAATGAGCAGTCATTGAAAATAGTTGATCCGTGGGTGATGTTGCTTAGTTTCGTTGATACGTGTCTTGCAGGTGAAATGAAGTTAGTCAAATCAAATTTGGTGATTATTGAAAATGGTGGACCTTTGGTGGAGAATATCATTCCACCTCGTGCCAACTCAGATTTCAATTCTGTCTTATAAAGCGATTTTTGCGTTGCGCTGAAATACCACCAAAGACAGCTGTAGCTAGTTCTACTCTGGTTCTATATAAGCCTATGATAACCCGCCGACTTACCTTCTAAGCTTAATAACCGTTTCCCCTCTTGCCTCTTTTAACTGTCATGATTTGTTGCGATTACATGTTCGCTTTAATCCCATTGTTAAGTAATGTGACATGTCTTGCATACATTTCTAGGTACGGCTGGTACAGGAAGTCCAACATCTCCCACATCTGCCTCAGTATCATCAATGGGAACCACTTCAGGTTAGAGGGACAATGAAGAGATAACACTTTCGCTAGAAGACTAGCCTTATTCTAGATTTGATTAATCTAAGTTTTTCAGAGCGTTGAAAATTGTGGAGCATTAAGTCAGATGTGTAGATCTATTGATCGTCTGCTTATTGAAATTGTAAAACATAGTTATATAAAGTAGGTGGGGTCTACGTTATAAAAACTATAGCGATTCCATTGCCTAACTCTTATGAGAAACTACACTGTGGCTAATATTCGTAATCTTTAGCGTAGACTATATAGATCTATAAAGCGCCACTCTAAAGCCAATCACAGGCCACCGACCTATTATAATTATGAGCGACGTGTAATTCGATAAATAAACACTTACGTATTCATAATTAATTACCGTATCGTTCTTGTCGAAGTGCTCCTATTATAATCAGTTTAGATTTGAAACAATGAAAAAACAATGCAACCTTAGTTTTATGGTTTCCCCTAGTGATGCTCAGAGGTGTACATCAAAGCCATATAATACTTGAGGCCCACATTCAGACTGAAACACTCAAGTTTTCTCGTTATGAGAGTAGCGAACACGAGGAGGCAGAGTTTCCGTTAAAGCTGGCGTCGTTTTGGTCGAGGATCGGAAGATGGGTGACTAAGTGAGTCTGGGTAAGAGTTCTTGAAAAGGTGCGTCTTAAGTTTCGAATGGAAAGCCCGAGGGGTGATGACTAAAGGAGCTCTGTGTGTTCAATCGAAACAACTGTAACAATTGATGCAAAATTAGATAGCCTACAAAATTATGCATATCCTGAGATAGACATCTGTAATATACGCTTGCGATCTCATCTGTAGGTCCGCCGTGTGTTCCGCGTTGGATTCGCTACAGTGGCCGACTGTCACTCTTCGCCGCCCATTATCTGGGTATCAACACAGTCGACGACTGCCTTGACTACTGCGTTTTCATTCCAATGTGTGTTGCCTTTGACTTCGATTCGACGTCGTCTCCCAACGCAGGCTGTTGGCTTCACATGAGCACCGATGACCTCCTCCCGAACAACACATACACGCCATCGTACGACGTCGCCCAGTATATCATCGATAGGACATGTCCAACAGGTTGCTCTTTCGTTTGTACATTGATTCATTCTTTAATTCGTTGTTTTTAATTAGTTCATTCATAAATTCATTCTTCTGTTAATTTGGCCTGGTTAATTCATTAAGCCATTTTTACATTTGTTCTGTCATTGATTCATTCTTTTGTTAATTAGTTCATTGATTTATTCAGTATTTTGTTAATTGGTACAATTATTGATTCAATAATTCTTTTGTTAATTTACTTTAGTTTATGTTAACTAGGTTCATTCGGTCATAATATTCTTATGCTCATTAGTTACTCATGACTGTGTATTACTCGTCTTAATATTTTACTTATGAGTAATTAAGTATTTCGTTAGTCTAGATGCGGTCCAAACCACCCAGTCTGTTTTTTTATATAGGCCCTTTTTCACAAGGCCTACCAGACAATCAAGTACCGAATAATCAAATAATAATTTAGCAACCACGACAAATGCACCAAATCCTACATAGACATTGCAAAAGTCTTATAAATGGACATTTTAAATTTTATTTGCCAACTCAATTATACTAGAATAGAATTGTATTTAAACCTCACTTTGTCTTTTTCTGTTCCTACAGTCTCAACGTTGCCTCCAAGTAAGTAAATTTTGAAGCCTTGTCGACTATTCGTCGCTTTTCTAAATAGATATTTTTGCATGTAGTTGCTGTATTGATTTGACTAGATATTTTGTATTTTCTATTTTTATCAGATTGTTTGTCTTGATCTTTGTTTTTGCTACTTTATTAATGTTTAATTGATGAGTAGATGCTTGACTATTTTTACATGAGCTGTTCTTGTGATTTTGTTATCTATTACGTTTTGTTTTCTTCTATGGTTCAGCGTTTTTCTGTTTCACTTTGTTTATGTTTTTCGTTTCATACAATACAATACTATATTACATTGATTGCAATTAAACTATACTATACAATGCTAAGTTATATTAACACTACACCATCTTGCCAATGTTTAGCGAACTACTCCCCTGATTTCCAGCGATATTGCATCTCCTTTTCAGACTGTGCAACCCAATGGTCATTCCGTAACAACACCAGTTCCAGCGGTGGTCAACATTACTTTCAATATCGCACCGTTCAGACCTGTCAGCAGCTGTGCGTTAGTCTGCCTATGTGCGTGGCGGTTGACTTCAACACTGACATCAGCCAGGCATCCGGTGGTTGCTACGTGCATTCGAGTACAGGCGATCTCGACACTCAGTACGATGCTGTAGGAGTTCAGCAGTACAGAATCATAGGAACCAACTGCGGAACGTTCACTGGTGAACTTGATCACGTTAATTATTCTGTCTGTTAATTAATAATTCGATCATCATTCGTTCGTTCATTCATTCAATCATTCGTTGATTCTTTCATCTTTCTATGCTTTATTTATTCCTTTTTCGTGCTTTCATCTACTCATCCATCAATCTATCAATTCAATCATTCATCCATACATCCAGCCAACCATCCAAGAAACGCTGTATAAATTCTCAGATATGAATACTAACCAAAGTAACCATAGCAGCGTGTTTTCTTACAGGTCCTGGTGACTGTGTCTATCAATGGTCGCAACCATTTTACGAGCAGAACATCGCAGGCGGAGTACCAACACGAGACGGAACGTTCGGCGACTGTCAAAGTCGGTGTGTGACCGTTCCCACGTGTCTAGGTATCGACATAGATAACAGTCCCGGTAGATACGCCTTCTGTTGGCTGACGGTCATGCCAGGCCAACTGACGTCATATCCAGGAGTGACGCACTATCAGCTGACACGAGGACCCACCTGCCCAGAAGTCAGTAAGTTGAGCTTGTCGGTCTTTGATCGACGATGATCGAATAATATTAAGGATGGTTTAATACTATCTACGATGGTTAAATAGAAGGTCTAATAGTATCGTTTAAGAGCGAATAGTATTGAATTGAGTTACATGGAGTGAGACGATATTAGGTCAGTTCATATGAGGTCACTGACGTACCTGATGCAGCCTCTGTCAAACTCCGAAACCAAACATCTTCGCGAACCCTTCACGATCCTGCCAACCAACTTCACCTAATCATTATTCTCCTGTCTCAGTCTCACTCGACCCCCATTCACCACTCATCTCGAGTTCACCCACCAATTAACCCATATCCCACACAACACCACGTCCCTGTAACGATCTGCATCCTGAATTCCGCACTCTTTCGGTTCCTCCCCATCATTTCCAACCACATGAAATCATCAGCCTCACGCCCCGCTCTCGTAATCGTAATCATAATCTCCAAATTTCTAAAGCACCACTTAAATGAAAAACGCAGGGCACCCGCATATTCACGAGCGGTGCGTCAAATCGAAATTGATGTCCCAAGGATAGTCCGTGGGAGGCCAGAGTCCGGTTTCCAGAAGGTCTCCATCATCTCTCCATGTTCTCTCAGCCTTTCCACTCAAAATCATCGGCCTACAATCCACGACCGACCCCGAGCTGTTTATATAGCGCTCGTAGTTGGCGACAAGAAAATCAACCGCCGTCAGAATCGATAAGAGTGTAAGAGATTATGATTATACTTCGACGTTTGTTTCAGATACGTCTCCCGTACCAACCGTTACAACAGTTCCGTCAACCACAGGTGTAACCGGGCCATACGGAGGTACAATGACTTCGCTGTTGTTTAGCTAATTAATCATTACTAAATGTATTAGCATCAGTGGACTAACGTTCTGGGTTTCAATCTGATTTTTATGGGCTTATTTTAATGTGCCGTTGGTTTTTGCATTCTGCCGTATATACCGAGATTAAACAACCTACTAACTAATAATTACGATGATGATGGTAATAATTTTAGTAGTGAAAGTCGTGGTAGACGTAGTAGTAGTAGTAGTAGTAGTAGTAGTACTAGTAGTAGTAGTAGTAGTAGTAGTAGTAGTAGTAGTAGTAGTAATAGAAATGTAATAGTAGTTGTAGTAGAACAAATGATATTGTCGTTGTTGTTATTGCTACAGCAGCTTATGATGGTAATGTAGATTGGTGATTGTGACGACGATGATGAGGCGACGAGAACAATGATGAAAGCATAATGATAATGATTGTATGCCAATTAAAGTGATGATGTTACCAGAGTTTGACTTGCCCGCAATAACAAACCTCCGCAGTAATTTCCACGGCATGTTAGGTGGAGCCCTCGTGGACTCCACGCGCTCTCATAACTTCTTAAGATAGATTTGGATCTTATAATTATTGACTCTATATGGACATACTGACTGGTGACATTGCTTGTTACAGTGTGTCCTTACTACCGCGAGATGGCCGGCTCGAATGCCAACGGCGGCATCTCGAAGGGTCCGATGCCAATCGCACAGTGTCTGTCAATGTGTATCGAACAGTATCCTTACTGTGTCGCCATTGACTATCGCAAGGCGGATTCCAATTGTTATCAACAGAACTCACTCTCTGGAAGACAGTGGAATCCCTGTTGTACTCGATACGAACTCGTCTGTCAAAGTAGGTAATCTTTAGCATAACGGTGAATTTGTGTAGAGCTACTCAGCGAGCCACTCCTCAGATGCGCTCCCGATTGGATAACATCAGATCTCGGTCGAAGGGGAGAATGGTGCTCAAAAGGGCAAAGATAGGTCAAAAGGTCATTGTGGAGGCAGTCTATTACAAAAGTAACTAGTATTATTACCTGCTTAGTAATAGCTTGGATATATCAAATACATTTCTAATGAGAACTTTTCCAAAGAGGGTTGTTGCACCCACACTCAGTTACGCCATTAGTTGAACCGTGAGCGCCTCTGAGTAGATATCTTGAAGGGCACTATTTGAGGTTTCAATGAATGATTGATTGATTGACTGACTGGTTGATTGGCTGGTTAATTGGCTGGTTAATTGATTGATTGATTACTTGACTGATTGGTTGGTTGGCTGGCTGGCTGGCTGGCTGGCTGGTTGGCTGACGGACTGACTGACTGACTGACTGACTGACTGACTGACTGACTGACTGACTGACTGACTGACTGACTGACTGACTGACTGACTGACTGCTGATTAATACCTCATGTACCCTGTCTTATATTGCAGCCTCCAATTGTACGGACACTTTCGCCTACTTCCCGAACCTCGTTCCCTCTCTCCACGGCTTCCCGCAGCTGACCATTACGACCCGGGCGGCTTGTGAGGCCGCCTGCTTCGCCAATTCGTCCTGTTATGGATATTCGTGGGCAAGGACACCTCGTGACCAAGGCTACAATTGTCTTCTCAGCGTCAGCACGATTGGATCGGCAGATTTCGCAGCGGAATACGATCTCTACATTCGACAGTTCTGCAGAATGACGGTTCCTCCAACAGTAACAGGTGGTTATTTCTATGGAGACGAATCTACATCAGGTGCATTTGTCCAAACAAATAGGATCTGATCTAAGGCCTTGCAATCGCTCACAACTTGTGAAGCACCTCTCGATAGCCATGTTCAGGGCGCAAGTCTATTCATGGTGGCTGCGTCAAGTGAGAGAGGTTGTCCAAAACAGCAGTAGACAGAAGGGGTTGCTGGTCCTGTTCCCAGTGGGTATAGGTATCTACGGAGAGAGAGAAGCCTGAGACAGATGAATGTAGGTGGTTGGCAATGATGGTGGAGGAATCAAGAAATTGAGGAATTCAAATGGCAGATCGTTGCAGAAACGTGGTGTAATGTTGAATATATATATATATATATATATATATGTATATGTATATTTGGACTGGAACTGGTGCAATGGATTGTATGTTAGCAACCTTAAGAATTTCTGGGTTACTACAATTCTGTTCTGCACGGTTAATGGCAGCGACTGGCTAAATGTGGTGAACTACGGGAACATTAATTGCTTCTATGCTAAATTACTTTATTTAATTTGCTTTTAAGTTTCTTTATTGAATTTGCATTCTATTTTTCAGTTACTCCGCCACCAACGCCTCCTGCAGGTATGTGCTTCAAACTGTCATATAACCAACCAGTCTACCATTAGGAAATTTAAAATGAATACTCATTGGGATTTCGTGCAGAATGGTTACCATAGGAAAGAATGTCTGACAGATTAAATTAGGTTTGCAATTTTAGAAATTGAAGTAACAATTTGAAAGCGGTAGGCCTAATTAGCAATTTTACAAACGTGAGTAGCAATTTTACAAAGGCAAATAGCAATTCGAAAAGCAATTTAAGGTATAAGTAGCAATTCTAAGAAGGTGACTAGCAATTTGATAAATGAAATTAGCAATTTGAGAAATTAAAGTAGCAATGTGGAGGAGGTAATTAGCTATTTTACCCAGCTTAAGCAGCAATTCGAAAAGCATTTGCATGAACCATTCCAGGCTACTGTTTGCTGGACATCGTATTTGTCGTTGACAATTCCGGAAGCATCTTAGAGAACCAACCAGCCGGAGTGAACAACCTTGACTTCATCCGAATGTTTCTTCGTCGTGTTATCCAGTCACCAGTTCAGGTTGGACCTTACTTCGACCATGTCGGAATCATCAAGTTCGAGTCGAGCTCCTTCGTACTCTATGATCTCTGCAACATCCAGAATGTGGAGGCCATCAACGTGACTGCGATCAACGGAATCCCTCCACCGTCTGGGGAGACTAATACCCCAGCGGCTCTCAGGATGGCCTACAACATGCTCTACTCGAGCACTGGGTGTGGACGGAGGTACGCCACGCCGGTCGTCGTTCTTATTACTGATGGAGTCACGACGTTGGACTTCCGCGGAGATCTCAAGGACAGTATAGACGCACTAAAGGCAAGCGGAACCACGGATATCGGTTAGTAGGATGCTGCTTGGATTGGAAGTATTAGTAGTTGTTGTTGTAGTAGGAGTTGCCGGTGTAGCAGTACAGGCTGTTGCTGTTTCTAAGGTGTTGTCTCTTGTTGTTGTTGTTGTTACTATTATTATTATTATTATTATTATTATTATTATTACTACTATTATTATCGCTGTTTTCATTTTAATTGTTATTATTATTGTTATTATTACTGCTATAACTGCTACCACTACTGCAACTTCCCCTACTTCCCTTGCCATTGTTAGTTAATTAATGTCATTATTATCATAATTATTATTTTTATTATTATTATTGTGATCGTATTATTATTTTTATCACCATCATTATCATTATCATTAGCCTAACATTATTATTATTTATATTATTATTATTATTATTATTATTGTTAGTTTATTATTATTATATTTATTATTATTATTATTATTATTATTATTATTATTATTATTATTATTATTATTATTATTATTCATCATTGGCATTGCCAACGGATCTGTCATCATGCTATCTGGGTCGCCGCTTGTCAGTGGACTGTAATCTTGACATGGTGCCCTGAAAAGCCACCGCATTGAAACGTTGTTTATTATTATTATTATTATTATTCAACATTGACATTGCCATCGGATCATTCCTAAGGCCTACGAAATGATTGTCAAGCTCAGCTAAGCCATTTAATATCACGATTGATTTGTTAGTTTGCTGAGGTAGTTCCAGTTAATCACCAAACGATGTCTTTCTGTAGCCGTCGGAATCACAGATCAAATAAATATGCAAGATCTGCTGACGTTTGCGACAACCTCTGATGACGTCGGAACTGTTACGACGTTTCAAGAACTGCTGTACGAAGAAGCACGCGTCATCAATCGCATGGTCAGCTTATGCGGAAGAGGAACGATCGCTACCATCACCAGACGTAGGTGCAATTTGATTCAGAACTAAAAGCATAGTTATATAGTCCTAACTTAAAAGTTATGCGAATGTGAATGTTCGATATTTTACAGCAATGGCAAAAGGTTGTATCAGACACAAGCTGGTTCGACGTCGCTAGAGAGGAAGAAGAAGAAGAAGAAGAAGAAGAAGAAGAAGAAGAAGAAGAAGAAGAAGAAGAAGAAGAAGAAGAAGAAGAAGAAGAAGAAGAAGAAGAAGAAGAAGAAGAAGAAGAAGAAGAAGAAGAAGAAGAAGAAGAAGAAGAAGAAGAAGAAGAAGAAGAAGAAAGAAGAAGAAGAAGAAGAAGAAGAAGAAGAAGAAGAAGAAGAAGAAGAAGAAGAAGAAGAAGAAGAAAGAAGAAGAAGAAGAAGAAGAAGAAGAAGAAGAAGAAGAAGAAGAAGAAGAAGAAGAAGAAGAAGAAGAAGAAGAAGAAGAAGAAGAAGAAGAAGAAGAAGAAGAAGAAGAAGAAGAAGAAGAAGAAGAAGAAGAAGAAGAAGAAGAAGAAGAAGAAGAAGAAGAAGAGAAGAAGAAGAAGAAGAAGAAGAAGAAGAAGAAGAAGAAGAAGAAGAAGAAGAAGAAGAAGAAGAAAGAAGAGAAGAAGAAGAAGAAGAAGAAGAAGAAGAAGAAGAAGAAGAAGAAGAAGAAGAAGAAGAAGAAGAAGAAGAAGAAGAAGAAGAAGAAGAAGAAGAAGAAGAAGAAGAAGAAGAAGAAGAAGAAGAAGAAGAAGAAGAAGAAGAAGAAGAAGAAGAAGAAGAAGAAGAAGAAGAAGAAGAAGAAGAAGAAGAAGAAGAAGAAGAAGAAGAGAAGAAGAAGAAGAAGAAGAAGAAGAAGAAGAAGAAGAAGAAGAAGAAGAAGAAGAAGAAGAAGAAGAAGAAGAAGAAGAAGAAGAAGAAGAAGAAGAAGAAGAAGAAGAAGAAGAAGAAGGAAGATCTGTTGCCAATCAACCAAACATCTGAGTGTGTTATCAAACAGTACAATTATACAATACAATGCATCTGTTTGATATAATATCTTACAATTTGTTCAAAAGCACGCATACACGCCTCGACGTCACAATTTATACAGTACATAGATCATCCTACTATTCTAATTGCTTGCAGAGTAGTTTATTGTGCGCGAAGGACTTGCTCAAGATCCTTACAGGGTAACTCTTCGGACGAGGATCGAACCCGCGCTCTCAGCGTCACAGGCCGACCGCTGTAACAAACCCATTGCTATAGATGACCCATTGACCCTAGAAGCCTCCAGAGGGTCGAGAATTTACGATTGCAATCAACTCTGTGGTTGTTTTAGCATCCACGACACAAACTAGCGCTGCATCAACGCCAACCAGTGCTTCAACATCCACTGCCTCGTCAACTACCACCCGTAGTAGTACTTCATCTCAGTCAACACCTGCCAGCAGTGCTTCGTCGTCTTCCACCACCACCACCACTTCCACCACCGCATCCACAACTTCCATCACCAATGCTCCGTCAAGTGCGTCTACAATCACCTTTCCACCACCAGTCGGTAAGAGTCATTAGATGCTTTATGTTTAGGAAATTTTTTTTCTACTTAATTAACTAATATTATCATTAAGATGTTAGGCGTTAAGCTGCATTGTAGTCCGATTTGTTTGCTTGGTCATTTGATGTTCCATGGGCGGCGCTATATAAATGGTGGGATACACGGTGTTTCGAAGCATCAATGGGTATTGTAATCATATAGCTAAGTTTTGTTTTGTCATATGTCATCCTATTAGGTCATTCTATGCTAATTGCTTATTGTGTTATAATGTGTTCTGCCATTCTATTGCGATATGATCGCATTTGCTTCTATTGTTGCAATGTTCGTTCTGCTATATTTGTGATTATCAGGTTGCTGTAGCCTATTGTTAATTAATTATTGTCCTAATGGTCAGTTTAGAGTTGATCCAACTAGACCCAGGTCTATCGCAGCCTAGCTGTTGTGTCGATGCTGTTTGCTTATAATAGTATCATCGTCATTAGATATACCAATTGCGATTATCATAGCCATCAATTAAGATTCCGGACACACTAACTACATCAGTACACGCTTTATATTCGTTCGGCTGTCTTACACCGTAATAATGTGACTGCCAAGCGAATATTTTGCTGTGGTAACAGTTATAACGTATGTACATCGATTGATTGATGTTTGATGGAAATATTAGGTCTTTAATTAGCGCCATGTCATCCCGTGTAATATTCCACGCGACGCTACATATAATTTCACGTGATGTTACGTGTAACTCCATGAAGCGTTACGCGCAGTTCCGTGTAACGTTGCGAGTAACGTCATGTAATATTACGTGTAATTTCATGTATTATTACGCGTAACAGCACGGCCGTCAGCGTTCAGCGCCGGTCGCAGTGGAAACCTCAACGGTCCCGTCAATCCAATAACCTTGGACGTCATTCTTTCCAACGTCAACGGTGCCTTCAACGGCGCATCCAACAGTTACACTACTCCCTCGTCGGGCATCTACTTCGTCGAAATCTGCGTCGGTCTCCAATCGGGTCAGCCGGCGGCGGTGGCTCTACTACAGGGGGGATCTACGGTCCTCGGCCTCGTCTGGCAGTCCCAGGTCCACAACGGGACAGAGACCGTCTGCCGGGCGGGCCTGCTCCAGCTCCTACCGTCTGTCACGCTGACGCTCTCCCTAGAAAGCGGGGTCTTATATAGCGCCCGCCTTGAGACGATGTTCAGCGTGTTTAGCGTCTCCGATGCGATGACGGACGACGCCCGGCAGCGAGCGGTCGTTGCCGTTGGGAACTCGAGCAGAGACCGGACCGGGATCATTCCCCTCTCGGCCACCATCGGAGGATCCTCCGGAGCGTTCGAAGCCTCCACGAGCTCCTACACGTGCACCGTCGGCGGGCTCTACCTCTTCAGCGTCACGATAGGCGGCAGTCCCTTCGCCGCTACCAGGGTCGACCTCACGGGGCTGAGCAGCGTCATCGAACTAACCCGGAACAGCGTCATGATGAACGGCATAACGACCCTGGCGAGGACGGTCCTCCTGCCGTGCCCTCAACAGTCGAGAATCCGTCTGAACATCACTTTCGGCTCGATCACCGACTACGCCTCCTACCAGATGATCTCCTTCTCCGCCTTTCCCTACCTCCCTCGCTACGTCCCCTCCGCTGCTTGGTCCCTTCTCAAGGATTACAGTTCGGACACTCAGTCCGGACCCATGGACCCCTTCTACTTCAACATCATAGCCTACAACGATAACGGTCTGTACGATCCTAATTCGTACCAGGTGACGATTCGCACCTCTGGGTACTACTACGTGTACATCAGCACCGGGTCCGCGCAGTTCCGACCGCTGACATTCAGTCTAAGACGAAACGGTGTCACGCTGTTCGCTATTACCCACCAGACGAGGAGTGCAGAGGCGGAGGACAGCGGAGGACACGGGGCGGTCGTCGCTCTATCAGTGAATGACGTGCTGAAGGTCGTAGGGGAGGTCGAGTCGTATACGTACTCGAGCGATATAGGACACCAGATATCGTTCTTTGGCATGCTCATCTATGGGTCGTGAACGATAGCGTGATCAGGACGCTCGATGGGAGAAGTTCTCGGCTTTCTTCCGTCTTCCCTAACATCGAGACTTAGACCTAACTGCTATACGTGTATGAGGTTGTCTCTTCTGTCCTGGGAAATGTGAACTGCTGCGTCAATGGTTCTAACAGCCTGGACGGGGCAAACAGCAATTTACATAAAGCAGAAAATAACTTCATTCGCAATGCTTCTGAGCACCCTATCGACTATTGGTATTCATTCTCGCGGTATACTTTACTATCTCACATAAAAGGTGCATTTTGTATTTGTATTTTAATTGTAGTCGCAAATTTATGTAGCGCCAATTGAGAGTGATAAACTCATTGGAGACGCTTCTGACGTGGCTACGAAAATCCACGGACGAATAAAATGAGTTTTAAATCGTTCGTGGAAACGAAGTAAAAAAATGCCTAGAAGGTCAGAACGCAGACTACAAGACAGTTTAATTAGTAGGCCTTCTTCCCATTGAAAATGCATTTTAGGCCCAAATACATTTCGACAGCTCTAATTGAAAATAGGATACATTTTTCCAATTATTCATTTCAAGATCTGACATCGAATTATATTTTCCTTTTGCATATAATTCAAACAGCATTTTCTCGATCCAATTCAAACTGCACGATCTAAATACATTTCCAAATCCATATAAACATCGTCAAAAATATATTTCTCTAAATTGCGTTTCATGATCGCCCACTGAAGATCTCTTTTGATTCGTACTTGCACGCTTTGAGCATTTCACTTCTGCTGCTCGCCCCAAATCTATTCCAATGTTGAGGAAAACATCAGTGTGTATTTGATAACAAACTAATTGAATAATGGCTATAAAAATAATGATGCATCGGGCTCTCGAGAAAGCATCTCAGGCTAACACTCCATGCCAACTGATTCATTGATCGCAACTAAAGACAGAAACGTCCATTTTCTGTCCAAAGTAACTTCCAAGATGAAAATCTTCCACCAACGCTTTATAAGCAACGGAATAATTTCGTTACTTAGTTGCTGCTGAAGGATTCATTGCAAACGCATTGTAATCAAAATAAGGATATCTGTTTAAAAGGTTCGCATGCGATAGAGAGAGGTGCTAATCTTAACTAATTCGTAGCGTAGAATCTAAGCCACAACAGCTAGGACAACGTTTGGTTTGTGTTAGTCTAACTGCTCAATATTTAATTAATGTCAAATCGGTTTAATCCAGTTATTAATTTATTTCATATTTTTATTGTTATTTGTGAGCTGCTCAATATGTCGTTTATCACAACCAGGAAGACATACATAGGATATTCACGTGAATGGTTGAGGAGGTCACACCTAGGTCTACGGCCGCTTTAGAATAACGTGTAGGCATTTGCATTAACTTCTAGGTAGGCCGATTGTGCTCGAAAGATCAGGCAATATGAAACAATTGTAATTATCTCAACGAATGTTATTTAATGAAATTATGTAACTCAACACGACTTCTGTCATAATACATGAACCCACCTGCATCAGGCATGTGTTACAGACCTACACGTACTGAGTTCATATAAAGATAAACATTTCTTGAATAATTATCTTGTGGTCAGTTTATTGCAACATTGATGACAATGATGACATTTGTTTACTACTACTACAACTAGGCCTACTACTGATAATAATAGCCTAATGATGATAATTATTATAATTATAATTATAAACGTTTCAATGAAGTGGCTTTTGCCGGTTCCTTTGTTGACCCCACGACCTGTAGTCTGAGGAGGGCAGTTGTCAATTAAGGGTATACCCCTCAAAAAGCGCTAGTTAAATAATGTTAGTCACTGGGGCAATTTCAGTAGGTCTACTTCAGGGTAAGACAATAACAATGATCATGATGATGATGATAATAATAATAATAATAATAATAATAATAATAATAATAATAATAATAATGTAGCCATTCCAGAGCAATGCCCCTAATTTTTTGGATCCCGAGAGATGTTTATGTACCTCGGGAAAATAATAATAGTAATAATAATAATAATAATAATTATTATTATTATTATTATTATTATTATTAATAGTCAGTTCGTCGCAAAGACGCAAACGACCCAGGGCCTAGTCGTCCCAGTGAATTTTGAAACCCTTGGTCAAATTAACAACAGCGGCCTGGACTTCATTAATATCTATAATAGTTAAACGATTGACTTTATAATCATCGGTGATCCGAAAGTCTTGTTACCTTCGCCAACGCCTGCCAATCTCCATTCAACGCTTCAATTGATGCTGTTGCCCTCCGATGAACTTTTGCCCAGACGGATATGGAGGGGGAAAATCCAAAATAATAAAAATATTACGCTTTATTGACTCAATTAAGTGATAAGTTCGTAGTTCAATAATAATAATGACTACAATAATGCACAGCGGCATGGCTGCGTTACGGCGCTCTAGAAATTGTCCGTTTAATAATAATAATAATAATAATAATAATAATAATACTAATAATAATGATAATAATAATAAAATTAAAATAATAACAAAATTTTCCCCGAGACAATAATAAGATTATGCTATTATTAGCATTGTTAAGTCTTATTATTTAAATGACATTATTATTTTATTATTATCAACGTCACAGATTCGGAACGCATCTTTGTGTGTAGATTCTACAGAATAGACAAACAATCGTGACGTCATTAACAATTATGACAACACAGTCATTCCTATCTGGCGCTTATTAAACGGACAATTAATTTTCTAGAGCGCCGCAACTCAGCCGTGCTCTACAAGGGTTATCAGAGTGAGCGCTTTTTGGCCAATTCTTGCATTGTGACGATAAGAGATAGGCTCCCTATATAATCATGATAGGCCTATTATGATATTCAACATTCGTTTATTTATAAAGAAAAGAAACTGACAGAAACTCAAAAATAGCCTACTAACGTGAGTGACATTGGATAATAAAAGTAGCTAGAATTGAATGACAAACTAGTAGATATTTGTATGTAATGATGATCTGAGAATAAATATTATTGAGTTCTTTTTGGGTGGGAGAATATGGCTGTGTGCTCCAGGTCTTAATTGATGAATGGAGTGAGGACGGAGTGGAGGTAGGAGTTGGTGAAGAAGAAGAATATGCCTGGGGTTGTGTAAAATGTATAAAAGGAGTGTGGCAATTGTTATCTTAACAGAGCTCAAAGACTGTTGGAGAGGATTGTTCTAGGTAACCTCGGCGTTTAATTAGCTCTTCTAAGGAGTTTCCCTGGCAGGATGGAAGGCGCACAACAGCGTGGCAAATGAAGTGGCTTAGGTTGGATAGCTATAACCTGGGTTCATAATAGGGCTCCAGCAGCACAGGCAGGCCCTGCAGAGTCCTTTGCCAACCAAAATAGAGTTACTGTACTTAGTTTTAGAAAATTTTCGGAAAAATCAGAATTGGACCGATAATTCCGAATCAAGGAAAACTGGCCGTTCGTCCATTTGCTTATTTATCATTGGCTATCACAATTATTCCTACTTTCATCGGTGCATTCGCAGGATCCGATGTGAAGGGAAAGTGGCTGTTTAAATCGTCGACGTTTTTGGTAGAGGATATCAGATCACTTTGGCATGACTTAATATCTCATTGGTAGCCCTCAACTTCTGCTGTTAGCATGCCCACTTGGACCTCATACAGGACCAACGTTTCCATACGGGACCCGTGAGAGCATTATTATCATCGATCCAACTTCTATTTACGGAATACAATGGGCAAATAACGTTTTGGTAGTGAACAGATTGTCAGTGAACCATATGACGTGACACGCATTCTATACAACGAACCGTTTCAATCTTTTCATCAACATTTCTTAACAACACAATGCAAGGAAGTCATCTTCTGTTGTGTAATTGCTTGTTATGATTATTTTGTAAGTGTATATTCAAGCAGTTCAATCAAGTACATACTTACTTACTAATGCCTTTGAAAAATTTGGCCCTGCAAGTCAAGCTGCTCAGTTGCACATGAAATATGGGACTGGTGGTGGTTTTGAGACCCATGATTTAAACTTTGGATACTTTCATACATAAAAATTCTGAGAAAACCAACCGTTTTTAATCAAAAAATCTAAACTCACTCACAAAACAGACCAAAATTCACCTAATACAGCCGTTTTGTATGGAAATCGACCAATAATTGTTACCCTCCACTCAATCACTCATATTATTCATCTTTTCTTGCTTTTGAACGACGAGCTTCTTACAGGCTTACATTACAAACCGGGTGAATTTTCATACTGCTTTTTGTCTTGTCACAATTTCAGGCACCAAGCCTTATTTTGATTAGGCATCTTTCCACAATGACTTCAATTATCACTTAGTAACTCAAAATTTAATGTAGCAACAAATCACGGCTTGAAGACGACAATAATTGTACACACAAATTTATACAGCAACTGCGCAACACAAAAGCCTACATTTCAAAGGCTAGCAATAGCTCAACTCAAACCACAGGCATTTCGATAGGTACACCTTCTTCCAAACCAAGGGATATTCGACCACAATAAATTGTGTACAACAAATCTTACTTTACACATCAACGTAATATTTTGAAGCCTTAATGGTCAAATTTAAAACTGAACATGAGGAGGGCAATTAAGCATACAAACTCAGACCCGGTTTCACATTCGAGAAACAGACAAATGACTTCCGACTAAGAAAGAGAAATTCTGGACTAAGAGTCAATTTTTGTCGTTTAAAATTGTCTTGCTTTAACGGCCTTTTGAACTAATCGTCAGTTCCGGATAGACTGTGGCTGGCCGTTAACTGTCTTTGACTTGAGTCGCCCGTTCTCCTCGACCGTCACAGTCTCGACGCCATTTTCAACCATTCTAAAGACAAGTCAAATCAACAAAAGTCTTTTAAAAAGTTATTTAAGCATTTGTAAAATGACACTAGTAAGGTGTGCGCTCCAGTATGCAAGGCCTGCGAGAAGAAGCAGCTTTTGAGAATAGGAAGAAGAGACTGTCTCTATTATCAAAATACAGACAAGATAATCCAACAATCAGCGATAAATGCTACCATCCTTAATCGTTGAGAGGTCCACATCTACTGTAAAAATCCAGCTGGTAAGGAGACCAGCGCACAAGGTAGCCCTATGCACTGGGCAGATGGGTAAGCGAGCGGCAAGAGGCGAGACATAAGTTTAGAAATGACAGACAAGAATGAATCAACAACAGCTAAACACTGGGTCACTCTAATCCAACGATTTTGGGTTTGAGTCTGCAGAGTGGACACCAACCAAAGACCCCGAAAAAGCATTAAGTGATATATAGCTTTCTGATTATACTTAAATGATGCGTTGCATTGGTATCCCAGATATGCTTTTAACACACTATCGTCATTTGTTAACAGAATTTTACGTACAGAAGTGATAAAAAAAACATAAATAAATAAATTCCTACTTTGTAGTTACAATTGTCTTTCCGTTAACGCATTTTGTCGATATAGACTTGGATGAAAAGTTTCCTCCTCTCGACGCTCCTCCACCGGCGGAACCGGTGAACGCAGCAAAACTACACAATTGAACAACAGAAATCTTAAAAGCACACCTTTGAAACATTTTTAGCATTGTAATTCAATATCTGCAAATGTAAGCTAACTTCAGAGTCTGAGAATCAGTAGTGTGCTGGGCTTCAAAATTCTGAGGCTGCAAATGATGAGAAACAAACGCAATCTATTTCATAATCTTTAATCCCTTACTTTGTGCCGAGGTTGCAAGCCTAGCGGTCAGCAGACTGGACTTTCATCCCAGATTTCACCCAGTGTGGAAAGATGGTTACCAGATTTTTGCCCCTTAGCAATTCCAGCGACATTACCAGCACCCTGGCCGCAAAATTTTGGCGATGAGATCAAGTGGCAAGAAAGAGGACCAATCATCCAATGGCTAGAAAGCACAAACTTGCCAACGTTTTGTACACAGCTACCTATTTAGGTTATCTTAAGGCATGTCATGTAATGTAAACCTTAGTAAACAACTTTCAGCATCCACAAAAGTCATGTAAGAAGGATATGAACGGTTGTGTATGATCAGAATAGAGGTGATGATCCACAGAAGACAAGGAAATGAGTCTGCTAAGTGGAGAGGTGTACAGGATTATTTTTTATGGCTGAAGCTTTCCTTGATGTTTAAACCACAGCCATAAGGTGTTAGTGATTAAATTTTAATCTACATAAAATAAATGAACATAAGCGGTGAACATCAACTGACTGGTCTGGCATAAACATTGGAGTGCTGAAGAGGGAAAGACCGGTGAATGGCGATCCAACAGCAGCCATGCGACTCGTCTGCGCGGGCGGTCGAGCGTACGGCTGCAGCCTCTGACGTGCTTCATTGCCTCGAGTTCTACGACTACAAGACGGAGAAAATCGCTCAGAACAATCATCAATTTTAATAACTCGATTATCACAGTACAGACAACAGTAAGATATACTCAAGCAATCAAAGATAAATGTCACCATCCCTAATCATTGTGTGGCCCAAATGCACTGTCAAAACTGAAGTATTCAACCAACACATTTGGTACCTCAACAAAATCCTGTCAGTAGTTTCAAATACCCTCTGACTGCAGCTGGACATTTGTACTTAAAGTGCATCTTCCCCTAAAAGTCCCAATACCAACGCACATATATGATGTCTAGCTGAACCATGCACTACTGTTCCACAACACCAAACACAAACCTGGAATTTGTTGGCCGAGGATTTCCCGTCAGCATCGACGGCCCTGCCATCGAAAAGTGATCACCAAACGGATCAAACGCAAACAGATCGTGGCCAAATAAGCTTGATCCAAAGTTTGGAAAACCTGGAAAAGAAACAGTCGACCTTACTTGTAAAAACCAAAAGAACCAACTAAACTTAGTAACATCACAGCCTAACATGAAATGAAAAATTGAAAACATTAGCAGGCCATGTCCCACTTAATTATGTACATTTTAAAGAAGGAGCATAATATTATATTAAACTGGCATCATTAGAAGCTCAGAAACTGCCACCCAACATTAAAAAACTAACTGGCTTCTGCAGAAAGACAATAACTTGAAAGAGAACACATCTTAAACAATGACAAGGCATGTAGAACAGTGAGACATGGAAGGTGTCTGGTTAGAGAGGTCACCTTGTAACAGGGAGTGCATGCATTGAGTCTAGTGAGCAAGTACTTCACACACACAGTTGATCAGTGATTGGTCATTATACAGTGGCCCTTAGCCAATGCATCATAATAAGATGAATTGGTCTTTGAAACACTGGGATCAATAAACCAAGATGGCCTTGCACTGATTAACCTCCTCCATCAAAAGCAACAAAGAGACCACCCTTCTCTTTCAGCACTTAACCGTGACCATACAACGCTTTAATTCCGTCACTTTTTGTAGCTCACTTTCCATCAACAAACCCATCTGCGACGACCCTACATTCCCAAACAACGCTCCTCTAATTCGCACAATCCCGAGGGATCATACGCACCTCGGAATAACAATAACATTAAATAAATAATAATAATATTATACCTGTGTTGGCAAAGAAGTCGGCAAAAGGATCTCCGCCGAAGAACTCGCGGAATACTTCCTGTGGATCTCGGAAACTGAAGTGAAACGTGGGTCCTGCGAAGTGATTTGAGTTGAATGTGCTGTAGCTGGCACTCGGTCCGTTGTCAGACAGACCCTCCTTGCCGTACTTATCGTAGACCGTCCGCTTTTCTTCTACACAACAACACAGAAACTATTCACATCAGGTAATAATTGCGCATCATCATCAGCACATTACATAACAATTACTTATTAATATTATCTTACTATTGTGTCAAAGTGAGGTAGAAATAATCCTTCAAGAGCCAAATCAGAGGCACTTCCAGCATAACCAGCTTATAACAACTATCAACTGAATTGACCACATGACATCATATTCCTCCTATAAT
This sequence comes from Bimastos eiseni, assembly GCA_959347315.1. NCBI lineage: Eukaryota > Metazoa > Annelida > Clitellata > Crassiclitellata > Lumbricidae > Bimastos > Bimastos eiseni. Next base: position 1,362,177 of record OY365811.1, read on the forward strand.
ATTAATCATAATTAGATGATATAATACTAATAATAATGAGCTACATATCACTCGAATGCATGCCTATGGGGTGGTGGCCTCACTGGAGTTAAACAGCGCTTGGAGTTCCAAAGGATCGGATTTTATATTTGAGAGGGAAAAGGATGACAAATAAAACCCACGACACACATAGAGACAAGGCAACTTCTTCCAATTTCCACCAAAGACTCTCTCAGTAGTTGTGGGAATGCCATCTTTTCCTTGACATCACAATGCCAAGTCCAACACATTGTTATAATAATAGAAACAATAAAAGTAATAGAACTTGTCTATGATTCAGGATGCTAAAACATGCAAGAATTGCATCAGCAATATAAACGAGGGTACACTACCACAGCTCTTGATATAATTGTCTTGAATGAATGAACAACAAAGTCAAACACAGCAAAACATCTTAGACAATGATTAATGAAATCAAAGATCCTGAATCAAGACATGAATAGAAGAGTTTTCTTCCTACTGTCGGACAGAACTTCGTATGCTTCGGAAATCTTTTTGAACCTCGTTTCGGCCTCAATTTTGCTGTCTGGATTCTTGTCCGGATGCCACCTTAATGCCATCTTGCGATAGCTGAAAGATAGGCAACAAAGATGGCTGAGCAAACAGAATACTGATCATATTTTGCTCCACGGGGGCTGCACGTAATTCACCATTACTCATCGGCTTTCAAACATCTGGATGTATAGTCAAATAGCACTTCAACTGCGCCTTAAATTCACATTTCTCTGCGAGTCTGAGTGTTACATTTTTTGCCTCTCTCTCTTTCCTCCCTTAATATGCCAAGACTAAGCAAAATGTAGCCAACATTTTACATCCATGTCTTTGCAGTTACCTTGTTGCTATTACTAATATGTTAAAGTGGCTGCAATGATATGAATGCCCTGCTTTTTACTGACTGACTAGTTGATGCACTAAATAAATTAACCCTAAATAGTCTAGAATTGTAAGTAGACCAGTCAATCCCATGGACTGATTTAAACGAGCAAAAATCGTGTAAACTGTGATGTTATGTATCACCCATTCCTGCCTCTATCTGAAGTTCAAATGCTATTGGATGCCATAATCTTTATTTCTGGCTAAAGACCTGATCGTACACTACATGTGTAATCACTTACGCTTTCTTGATGTCTGTTTCGGTGGCACTTCGTGCGATTTCAAGAATGACGTAATAGTCCTCAGAGTCCGTGTTGCCACTCATGTTGACTTAATATGGTGCCAACCGCAACAGCGGTTACGTTCAGATGCTAAACTTGTGCAGGAACCTAAAATTCAGTTACGCTGAAACAGAAAACAGTCACATGTTTAGATGCGAGCACTACAGAAATGGCCACCTGGTTTAATATGGTTGGCCACATTGCTTCCAGTCTTTGGGATTAACTTGTTGATCAGTTTATTTACATTATTCATAAACATTAATTATACAATTGTAGGCAGTACAGCATGAAACCCATAACATTAATTATAAGTTTCATTCAACATCCGAAAAGCAGAGTCCTGGGAACCAGCACACTCACAGGTGCAAGTTAAAAACATAGTTAGTTAGTTAGCCAGTTAGTTAGTAATCGACGCGCAGGTAGGGTTCAGGTCGCGATACAAAAGGGGTCAGGCATTACCGGCCTCCCTTTGCTTCCGAATGTAAAGCATAAGCGTGTTATTATTTGACATTTAGTTACATTTGTCAACGCTTGGACACAAAACTCAACGATTATCATATTTTGACTCTAATCTCAGCGATTGCCAATTTAACAGCTGCTTAAAGTTTAGATAAACCGAAATTGTCATATTATCAAACCAAACGAAGATGCATCCTCTGCCTATGAAGCCAGACAATTAAATATCTGATCACCGTTAACAAACATGACAAGTTCTACCTAACGAACCTTCTCGTTAAAATGCGCCATAACTGTTCTTAGTTTTACGAAACAAGAAAATTAAAGAGAGTGACGTCATACGCTAATACTAACACAATTTATATTGCCAGAAGTTACGACAAATAAATTGATTAGCGAAGAAAACAATCCAATTGCTCTTATGCTCGTTACGCCAAAATCCTCCTTGTAAAGACCTCAAAATAGAAGAAATACATCCAACCTAACGATCGAATCTAAACACAACCTCTTTGCCGGAGAGTGGAACCATTTGCCAGTGGTATGCGCCAGGAACTACTTTGTTTGCTATTTAATATGCGCCATATTTAAAGTAAGTCATTTAGCGCTGTACTTACAGGATTATCGTGCAACCAATGTCAAGTTAATACTTATAACAGACGATTGACGATACCCTAAACCAAGACAAAAGAACCACACTACTTCAATCGACTGCTTCTTTAGCCCTCTTGAAATTGAGCTCGGGCCCATTTAATAACACTTTTTGCACGACCCCTCAAGAGTCAAGAATAAGGTTCTGTCCTTGGCGTGGTATTTGAGCATGGTTTTACAGGTTTGGACATGGCGATAACGATAAGTGACGTGAAGACCAGAACTTCCAGTATGTAAATTTACGATTTAAACTGCTTGTCATTCGCTAGGTGACTTTGAAAAACGGTAGGAGGGGATAACCGCTTTCCATGACTGCCAATGGCTGCCATACAGTTTAATTTCGTTTTTTGATTACTTGCAATCATCCGTTTATATTATGACCTGTAATAATACTGCGTACTTGACAGATTCAACAAATAGAGAGAAATATTATATTATTACTGCATTAGCCTTAGTCGGCGACCATCATCGCCGTGGCAACATCTATATCCTCGAATTGACCTTCCCGACATCGACCCAGCATCAGAACCAAGGAATCTAGGTTAAGTATCTTATCTTGGTTCTTGATAGGAACCAACAGAGCAGCTTGGCTACCGCATTTGACTTGACATCCCCGTAGCGCTGTTGGTTAAGCCTGCCGTAGCTTTAGCGGGCGGTAAGAAACATTACGTTACATTACAATTCTACAGATGGAGCCAAAGCTTTGGAAGAGCAATCAACGAGCATTAACCACCAGCAAATTTTTTTAGATCAACGTTTTCAATAATTTTTTGCCGAGGAACCTTTTGATTATTTTGGCAGAACCCAGTCCACAATGAAACTATTCTGTTGTAGCTACAAATGCTTGAGAATGCAGACAATTATCAGTTTAAACGGCTTTGATTGGATTAATTACAACACAAATATCGATGACAATGATATATGAATTCTCTTTCATATAAAGTTATACACAGATGTTAAGCAAAAAGCCTCCTATGAAAAATTCAGATAATTTATTTTAAATTGTTCACACTGGAAGCTTTCTGTGGAGAACAGTTTGGGAAACGCTGCACTATACGGTAAGAGTGAGAGGAAACTCATTGAGGTGTGTTCCAAATGAGAAACAGTTCCCTCCGCCACCAATCAGCATCAGTTGAATCTTCTGACCATCTTCTTCCTCCGCAACGCAGACGCAGTCGTGATTATGTAGCATCATTGGCTGAGCCTCCAATGGAATCTGAAACCATTGCAAGAATTGCATGTTGACCGGTAAAAGGCACCCTCTTGAAAAAGCAAAACTTTCCAAGATATGGTTCTGTAGCCATCTCAGCCTAAAATGGAGGTTGAAAGATGAGAAGGCCACCCACACCTGTGTGTCGAGGCCAAGAAAACAATTCGCTAACAGTCGCTAACACTTCATACCCTTGGCTGAAGCTTATAGGTTAGTCAATGGAATTACTTCTCTTCCATTGTGTCTAGTGTGAAACTTACAATACAATACAACTCGACATTTATAACACGCTTTATCACGACAGGTCGTGCTCGAAAGTGCGCAAACTTAAATGAAGATCCAAGTCAAAATGCAATAATGTTCAGACCAGTGGATATGAGTAAAATAAATTGTTAACTTGTAAAGTGACTCCTTGAAAATCGAAACGAGGTGCTCTCTAGCTGATAATCCTACTTTATTTTCTATATTTATTAAGCGCCATTATATAATGACTGAGCCAATCGATGATGCTAAGCAATTGTGAGCGAAGTTTCAAGATCCCTAATTAGTAACTGGGTGATGTGAAGGTCAAAGTGACCAACACTCCATTAGCAAAGCAAGCACATAAACCCAGAGAGACAGACAGACAAACTTAAAGACAGACAGACAGAATGAAAGGGAAGGCAGGAGGGAACAGAAGTGACAAAGGATGGGGCAGGTCGCAAAAGGGCAACAGATGATTTTTCCAGAAGAATATATCTCCAAACCAGTTCACCTATTCAGAATTTCAGAAGTTACCTAAGCTAATCATACAGACAATATTACACTTAAAACTGTGATTTAAAGTTTATCTACCTGAAGGTCAAAGTTCGTTGTAGCCCCACAGGTTAGGTCGATAACTGTTAAAGGAGAATAGATATGCGATAGGGAGACGCCTCCTACTAGAATCAGACGATCCCTATGCACAGTCGAGGTGTGTGAATACCTGGTCATGAAAGAAAGAACACCTGTCATAAGCTCAATCACAAATCAGGTATAATAGGCGATTTATTTAATTCTGCTCAGTCACATATCCTGACGACAACATTCTTCATCAGAAATAATTATTATTATCATTACAAGACAATATTAATACTATTACTATTACATTATTATTATTATTATCATTACATTATATTATTATTACATGACTATTGCATTATTATCATAATCAATACAACATGATTATTATTATTATTACAATATTATAAGTTTATTACAAGATTATTCTTATTAAAATTATTAAATGATAATTATTATCATAATCAATACAACATGAATATTGTTATTACAATATTAAAGGTGTACTACAAGATTATTAAACGATAATTATTATTATCTTTACAAGAGTACATAATTATTACAAGAGTATTATTCTTCTTCTTATTATTATTATTACCACATAATTATAATTATCATTGCACGATTATTATTATTATGGTTATTATTATTATTATTATTATAATTACAACAAATATTTTTATAACCTAAATGAACAAATAGCATACGAACAAAGAAGATAGAAATCCTGCAATATCTAAACTTGGAATGGCTAATGTTCTTTTGGTTTTCTGAATGTGTCGAACAATGGGATCATAATTATTATGTAATTATTAAGCACATGCTTCACAAATTCAATGCTACATTCTGCAAAGACCAATTTCTTCTAAATACCTTGGAAAGAATACGTCGCCAACAAGTGACAGCTTACGCCAAGCATACGTTGTCACATTGAGCAGATGTATTGAGTCAAGAGCAGTCTGTTCTGGACCAAGACCACAGATTACGACAACTTCAGACTTCCATACCTCTGACGTATGTGCGAGCCTTGCACATGGCAGTTCACCAGTTCCACGCACCTGGAAGAACAGCAGACAGCACAGAGTCAACCATTCTGACAATACTCAGGATGGTTCTGTTCCTTGCAACCAAAGGGTCGCAGGTTCAAACACACAACAAGTCACTGCGACCTTGGACAAGTTGCCCACCCATAATTGTCTGTAAGGAAGGCAATGGGAAACCACCTCACTCATCTCATACCCAGTGACATAAAGCCAATGGACCTACCTTGAGGTAGAGAAAACATCATCAGCGTCCTCCAAGAAGACACCAATATTACTAGAAAATAACTATAAAATTGATAAAAACAAACCAAGTGAAGGTAAAGTAAGTAAGCACTTTATTGAACCACTTGCAAACACACTGAGCTAACATCAGATACGCTTTTCAATCAAAGAATGTGCAATCACAAGACCATAATAATGATAAGCAATTACAAAACAGACGTCTTTCTTCCAAGTTGTGAGGGAGTAAAGAGAAAATGAACAGTAATCAAAGTGAAGATATCAAGTGAAGGTAATCAATGTGACGATATGAAATGAAGGTAACTCTGTGGATAATTACCTCCTCCCAGTGCCACGTGGCACAGTTGAGCATCCAACAGTCACCAAGAAACCTCTGATCACAGCTTTCACCACCAAACACAACGACAATGGGAGAATCTGAACAAGTAACGACATCATCATAAAAGAATCTTCTTTGCCACCACATCAAGAAAAAGCACAACACTCATCCTTTGGGATACGACAACAAAAGAACAGCAGAGGACACAACTGTCGTTTCGTTATACAACTTGTAATGTGGAGGGTTCAAGCCAACCAGAGACTATAATTATTATTTCCCAAAGGAACACATCCCGTGCTAACAATAATTGATCAGGTTGTACTGTGAGAGGCGCTTTATAAATCCGTAAATAGAATCGAATAGAATAGAATAGAATAAGATAGAAATTAATACATGCAATATTTAGCTGCCTCTTCATGTCACCTAAGGAAGGGCATGCCCCTCTTATTGTTGCATTTCAACAATTAAAAACTCATTTTATCTAATTCAACCAATGACTTCTGTAACACCTCCATCTCAAACAGCACAACACACAATACAATAATTACAATGCTTGAGACCATCATGATACGATTCCCAATCTGTAGAATGAAAAAATGAAACAGGTCGACAGACATTAACAACAATTAGTCAACAGCAAATAAAAATTAAACACAGGTCGAACCTTTGAGAGTTGTAAAAGCCGCCGAATGACGCCACCGAGGACATGGTCCACACCCAGAGGTCACCACTCTCTTCTGCGTCACCCGATCGACCCCATCGTCCGATTTAATCACCCCCAGCAGAAACACATCTGAGACAGCTTTCGCCGGAGAGGTACGTCCCCCGAACATCACGGCCTCCGCAGAACCCACGGGCGTCAAGGTGTGATACATACTCTCGAATAGTTCGACCCTCGTCGGTTCCGAGGTTCGACCCATCCACACCAGGGTGCCATGGCCCAATCTACGGTGGGAACCCTCGGGCCCTGTCGATCCAAATCCCCCTACGATCAAGACTGTAGTTTCCCCAGACACTGTCAACCGCACACAGGCATGGCCGTAAACTCGATTCCAGAGTTCTGTACGCAATCCACTGCATTCAGCCGCCACCTGTGGACGATTAAAAGTGGATTCGGATGTGATAGGATCACGGACGCCATAGGAATACGCCAGGAGTCCGTCCGATTCGATCTCACAAAAGGAAGTTTCGCTGTGGCAACAAAGCGGATTAGTGAGAAATGCAGAAGAAGCGCCTGAGCCTTGCCAGAAAATGTCTCGCAGCGAGGTGCAGACTCCACGGTGCGCCGTGATGAGAACGTAGTGAGCGCATTTCAAGTGCCACTCTTCGTATTCGTCGAATAACTCCAGGGAGTCGATTCGCAGTCGTTCCGATGGCGCGACGACGTTGTTGAGGAAATAATTCATGTCACTTGCAACCGTCTCAGTCCAACCCTAGAAGAAAGAAACGGAAGTCACAAGGAGAGGATGATGATCGAAATGCTAGACACGGCGCTATCTAATGTCAGCTCTAAATGGTAATGCAATTGTTGTGGCTCTGCGTCTCCAGCGCTCGTTCCAATTATTGTTAGAAATATTTTTACGAATTCAAGGTCACGGAGAAACAGGAGTCTAAGGCAGATCATAACACACTGTCTGCTTAAACAATATTAACTTTTGTTTTCAATGATTTAACATCATTTCGACTGGAAATTGTACTTAAACGTGATATAGTACATGTCCACTTGCCCACAAACATACATGTACACATACATGCATACATACATCCATACATGCATAAACACACATATAAACATGTGGACATTTGTAAAGCGACTCTCATAGCAGATTTAATATACAGCATGACAGGTTAAAAGATCTTTAAGTAACGAAGAGATGCAAAAAGAACCTTTACAAACCAGAGAGCAATATCTCTGAACTTGAGAAGAGACGGTCGGAAAATCCACAATGCTCTTTAAACCGGTTCCAGTATTCTTGAAGTGTCTGCACCTGTAGACAACATTATTTACTGTGTTTAAACAATGTTATGTGCCCTTAGTAGGGTGAAGCGTTCAGAAGTGCTGCCAGTGTGCAAGGTCCCCACGAGAAGAAGTAGGTTTTGAGAGAGACAGCCTGATAGTGTTGAGGGGACAGAAGAAGAAGGCACATTCCAGTGACAGGGACCAATTGGAGCAGAGTACCGAGACTGAGCCATTGCAGTTCCAACATGAGAACAGTCCTGATTTTTTTTAAATAGCAGAAGTATTTAAAAGTATTGCCTAAATTTCTAAACTTCCACTGTTTTCATTTGGCTGTTGACAACACAAAAAACATACATTAAATAACCTGCCATCTTGCTGAACCTTGGAAGCTGGCATAACAATCATTCACTACAGAAGTAATTAATTATTATGCACAATACAAGTAAATATAATAATAATTAATAATTTACCAATCGATGCTTGGAATCAGAACGACAGCTACATAATTAACTATTCTGCTAATTAAAATTTAATTAATTACTGTGTAAGCAGTACTAGAATTTATTACTTACATAAACGTCCCAAAGGCATCATCTGGATAGACCTGTAACGCAGCAATGAGTTCTCTTAACGTATCCCTAGTCCTTCTTTTGCTAGGCGGCATTGTTAAAATCAGACACATATGGTTAGGTTCTACTCCTGTAATGAATTGTCATCATCCGTTAAAAATGTACTTGTAATCATATAGCGGGTTCTCTGTTCGAAAATAGTAGTTACGGTAATCTGGCAACCAAATTTTTAGCACGACCTGTAATTTACGGAAACATACACTGATACCGAGACATGGTAACTTCCTTCAGGTCAAATCTTAAACATCATCTGTTTCAACTCGCCTACTTGCTTCACTCACTTCATACACCATGTCACAATATGCACTTCAAAAAATATCCTCACTGTTCGACATTGCATTATAATTTCGAATTTACAGTTAAAATACATGAAATTCAGTTGTCTTTGGTCGATAAGCCAAACACCGTTTACCTGTTCATAGGTGAGGAAAACCGCATCCTGAAAATGCTCGGCTGCCCATTGGATCACGTCTGATGAGCTGAAAAGAGCAGACATACCCAACTTCCCTGAGTAGCTTGAACTATCCGCAACTCTGATTCGCATTCAGTGTGACTTACATGCATTACAAATTTAATAAATAATTGTAAACTAAAAATTTTTAAGGCTTTACTTTAAAGTTAATTAAGCACAGGGCATGAGCTCATTCATACAGACCATAGCCATTTTTGAGCATATGCAGCATATGCGCTCAGGCACTGCAGGGCAACCCGAATTTAGCGGCCCACAAAATATGATCAATTGAGCAAGAGATAGCCGCGTCATGTGACAATATTATCACAGATTTTGTCAGAAAAATGCATGAGAAAATTAATTTAAATAAACTCAAGAAGAAACTTTGGAAACGAGACAAACCTTTCTGAACTAAGGTAGACGAGGACAACCTCTGAGAGCAGGAGAGTTGGTTTTTTGAAATCGACACCAATAGACAACAATATATCACTGAAAAGCTGAAGATTATTCAGATCGGCTCCAATCAACTTGTAGTTGGGGGAATCGAAAACTACAAAACATCGTAATATCATTATCTTTCAATTATTCACTAAAAAATTTCTACAGGATTCTTTAAAGGAAACTAATCAAAAGCGTTACCAACTACAGTCCTGACTAAAAGGTAGGTTTTCAAATGGCCATAAAATTACCACAACATGATTTAGGGAACAACTTAACTCCAGAGAAAGGCTATTTCAAACTCTAGGGCCTACAACAGAGAATACGTGGTTTTGCAAAGCTGTTGTATGGACAAATGGAACCACATATATTCTCATCACCGCTTTCTCATCCTACACCATCTTCCCATCACTATCACCAGCATAACTGTCTCCCATACGATAATCATCATCAGAGTAATCAGCAGGCACAGGACTCACAGCTTATTCAATGGCTTATTCTTGCTTCTGAAGGGTTCACACCCTACTAGAGGCGCTATACAAGTGCATAAACACCATACAATGTCTATTAGAGACACAACGGTCAACACACCGACCGACAGAGGAAGCGTTCTCAACAGGAGATGACCATCCAGCAAGAGAAGGAAAGAACTTTGACAGTCGCTCGCTTCGACGAATCAGCTCCAACTTCTTCTGCAGCAGCTCCAGAAAATCAACCTACAAGTTCAATCAATTTATAATCAAAAGTAATAACCCAGCTTCAGAAGTAGTATGACGTATGGCAACTGATCGATTGCCTTGTTGTGTGGAGAGTACGAATTCGATCCTCCGTCCTATGATAGTGTTACAGTGTAGGGAGCTTGAGTAAGTCCTTCACTCATGAATGCTCAGTGTCATCAATTAATGCCTGATCATTAGAAAGTGGCACTTAACAAATGCCTAATCTAGGTAATTTATATAGCATCCCTTTCAAAACATAAAATCTGAATGCAAAAATCTTATTAAACTGGGACCCATTGTTTGTTTGAGTCCAAGTAATGCCGGTTACGACGAAAACTCAGCAGAGCCGCGTCTCAGTTCATCTCTAATTGTAAGAATAGCTTACCTCAATGTAACAGGATGACCGAGTGTATCCTAATGAAGTAAGTCGAAAGTACGTTGGATCGTAACCAGCGCCCAGCGATATGACCTACACATGAAGACAATATAAAAAAATCTGTCAAAGACCTTAAATACAAACAAGACAAAGATGTGCGTAAGTGTGTATGCATGAATTGCATATTCAATGCATAGATCAACTTATTGTATTGAGCACTATGTTTGTTGGTGAACCATAAAGCATTTGATTGATTGATTGAACTGATTGAACTGATTATGTTATATAAGCAGCACAGAGTAACATATGACCCTTCATGGCTTCCTAATTGTGTGGAGTGAGTACTGAAATTGCTTCTTAACTTATTTATTTTGTGTAATTACGTCTTATCAAATAGGAGAGTTACTTGGTCTACCTGAGTGAACCAATTTCTCTACAATCATAACTGCAATTAAACACAATATGTGGGACATGCAAATAGAAATTAAAGATTTTGTGCATCTATCATGTCACCATGTCTTTGAATTTCCAAAATTGACCAACCTGTGTTTCAACATTCAACTGGTTGTAGTAATCCAGAAACGTCGTCAGCACGTGGTTGACTGCATTAAAACGCACCCAGTAACCCCTAGGCAACAAAACGCACCCATAACCCCAATTTCTCTATGCAACAAAAACGCACCCAGTAACCCCAATTTTCCTATGCAACAAAAACGCACCTTTTCATTTAAGTCAGCGAAAGAGTCATCGAGTTTATGAGTCATATGATGGTTTCTTTGGGTAACAACCTCGGCCCACAATCCAACGACTAAGGGTGTGAGCTTGCTGAGTGGCTTTACAAGTAATGACCATGAACAATCTGTTTGTACCTGCCTGTAAGACAGGCCTCCAATTAGATTTAGCGACCTTGGAGAGTACAGGCTCGTTGGCAGCCTTCCAGAAGGAGGATGCGTTTTTTGTGAAACTGGAGTGTCCAAAATGGACAATTTGACCTTTAGCATGTGTCTTTGGTCTGGTGCTTATTAGACAAAATTGATATTGGTAAATACATTAAGCTGACCTTCCTTCCAAGTTGGAGGGGTGGGTGGGAGGGGGGGTGCATTTGCACCTTTCGTACCCCTTGCCTACGAGCCTGCTGAAACCCGTTCTGTTCAATGCTGGCCTAAGTCGTTAAGTCGGAATACGACTGATGAGACTCTCATTGACAGGTGCTATATATATAAATCAGTAATTACAATGATGATGGAGAAAACAAAGGTCACTTAGCACCTACGCAGAACTGTCAAGAATGTTCCTGACGTACCTGTTAATGATCGGAGCACGCACGCACGAACTCCGCCCATTCTGAAGAACCTTCGACTGACAGATGTCCGTCAAGTAATTGTCAGAGAAATACCCGCGGGTTGCAGCTGACCATTTGCTTTTCACGCTGCTGTCGTTAGTACCCTGTACCTGGGAAGAAAATTAGAAGGGATCATTATTATATGCATGAATACTGACTGATCTATGGGTCAAGATGATATTCCTGTTTAAGTATTCATTTACATCTGACATGTACATATACGTTACAGTGTACACAATTACATGCATATCTGAAATAGATTTATACAAGTTACATACGTTTTTGAAATAGAATACATAACAGAAAAGTTTTTAGACTTATATGCACAGTCAAATGTACCTAAAGACAAAAATTGTCTCAATTGCTTTGATTTAACGACTGGCAGACAAAAAGGCCGTTTTGTCTTGCAAGTTTCTTGTCACAAATAGGAGTCAAGAGATAATTACGTTCAACTACTCGTCTGAAGTTGGTTTGGGTTTGAAGAGAAATGAGCAATTATTCAACTTAACTCCATATTGGCAGCCATACGAATGAAATGCTATGGAAATAAATTAGCCTCGGCAATTAAGTGTGGGGTCAATGCCCTCTTCCCATCGACAGTGTAATCGTAATTGCAGTCATTTTACAGCTGAGTTCGCTAGGGGCGCAAGTGGAGTAGGAAAGGTGTTGACGTATAGTTCTTTGCGTGAACAGAGAGTTGAAGCCCAACCTCCAAATGAGATGAGCGATATTATACGACTTCATCCCTACTGCCTTATTGCTCCTTGAGGTTCTTGTCTTCGCTCCTGTAGACAGCTTTATATTATTTTCCGCCATTTACGCAAAATTCGTCTCCTTTGAATGTATGGTATTATGTATAATAACAAGATAAAACACTATAAAATAAATCCACATGTTCTCAACCCATCGACTTATATTAATGTACATCGATGTTTGATAGTGTGGACAAAAACCTCGAGTCTATTGCCATCTAGCGACTGCAAGACAATTTTAACGAGGATAAGTCGCTGAATAGCATGTATCGAGAAAACTATGGTTTTTATTCAAATGTATTTTTAAGGTCTTGAACATGCGCCAACATTGATCGTGATTCGCAGGGCCCTTGTGAGCTTATAGCAAAGATGGTAGAGTCGTAGACTATGATATGACACTTCCTATCTGGCCTGCGTTGTGGTCAAAGTATAAAATCCACTATACGATTCGCTACGTGGCGCGGCAAACGCCACGCCAGCCACGCCACGTAGCGAATGGTATAGTGGCATCTTAGTATTATCTTAGCAACGACAATCGATTCCCAATGTAGGTGATGTGAAAATTCGGATACGCAAAGGAGATAGGAAGTGTCACATCTTAGTCTACGGCTCCACCATCATTGCTTTTAAAGTATCATTCAAGATGCGTCAATTTCTATACATGTAGGGCATACGTTATAATCCCTATTATTGCATCATTTGGCTTCAAGTTCCTTCACAGTTTCACTCATTGTATGTCATAATGACATCTTTGGTGACATATACAATCCAACAATATGCATATTTTATAACTTATATTGGCCAATAAGTCCCGCGTTGTTTACGACGGTGAAGATAATTTCAAATGGCTTTTTGTGAGGTTAAGGTCCAGACGTTTTTGAATTTTACGACTCACACTTCTTCTTGCATGTAATCGCCTCCTACAGTCCTACCAAACTCAAACTGTGACAACGTGTAGAGACGCAGATTTAATTACTGAACTTGAACCTGTTTGTGTAGCCATACACCGTGATACACGCCTATTTGCATAGTATACGTATGCAGCAGCTGCTGTCTATAGGAGGCGCTGCCATTCCTAGGGTTGCCAGACGTCCGGAAAAGGGAGAACATATAGGGAGGGCTAATTATTCACTGTCCGGCAGACAGAGTTATTAATCTAAAAAATATTCGTCTTTTCTATATGTTTATTGTTTTTCCCATTGGCTATATATATATATGGCAGGTATAACACGACATTGATGATGGGAATCATATTCTGACAAAGTATATATGTATACACCATAGGTCCTATGTAGGCCTACACTACAATAATTGCTTCTTGCGAGACGCTCCATGCGTAGGCTTTTGTAATTTGTAATGAGGAATTGCTGCAGGGTTTTGGCTCCTTGGACAAATACTGTGCGGAAGCCTAATTAAGAATTGGCAATTGATTGCTTAGAAAAATACTTTTTGCAAAATTATGATTAAAGTCCACAATTGATTTCACGAAGCTTTCCGGTGTGACTTCTTTTCTCTGTATATTGGCCTTCCTAAGTTAAGACTAGTTATGAAATCCTCCTACTTTAGATTGAAGCACCGATGCGTCCTCCTTTCCAGTTTTTCGTTTCCTCCGTGGATCTGGAAGCCTGCCGTTCCCAGGCTCCCAGCCCAGCACAGGTTGAAGCGATGCAACGACCTCTGGCTGAGACCGTTGAGATCTATTATAATTAATATTATTATTATTGGCCTACACTATAGGCCTATATATATATATATATATATATATATATATATATATATATTACATAACCTCGTAACCCTCGTTGGTTGAAACTGTGTTCATCGTCTCGTCTAGACATTCACATAATGATTAACGAGTCTTATGACCAGTTAACTCAATGTGAAGCTTAAAATATATATGTCTGTATTTCTGTAGACCTACGTATTTTCAGGCCCATGTCTGGCGTAGGTTATAATGGCCCTGACAGAGGCTTGCATGTATACATATCTGTATATAGTGTTATATCTGGTTCACGGGTGAGTATATAATTATGTGGACAGGCTAAGCACAAACTAGGCACGTTTTGTATGATGTGCCATCATACCATTGGCCTATACGCAACTGCTACGTACGTGCCGTACGTAGCAGTTGCGTATAGGCCAATGGTACACCAAGTATAGTCAAACAAGTGTGTTTGTGTGACATAGCTTGCGCTCATTAACCAGGCTCGCAAACTAAGGCTGCGTCGTTTAGGCGTCTTCCGAAACTGCAAGAATTGATTTCATTTTCAGAAGATGCTGCTATCCATAGAATTGGTCGCCATCAAACGTTCGTCCAAAATCCCAATGTGGAACATAGTTCCAAATTATGCTAGACGTACGTCATTTGTCACTTTCGATAACCACTCGTAAACGTATTCGTAATCTCCAAACTTTTAAAGTGCCACTTGAAAGCTAAGCGCATGGCACCAGCTTATTCACGAGCTCTGCATCAAATCAGAGGGGTTGTTCAAAGGATAGTCCGTGGGAGGTCGAGTCCGATTTCCAGAAGGTCAGCGAAGCAACCGTTTGATAATATTAAATTATATCTAAATATATGTAAGAATATCAGCAACCCTCGACTTGATTTCTGAGCATAATAACCTTCGCGCAAACTTTATACATGTAGGTCAGGCCGACCGTTCCAGAAGAGAACTATTCCATTTACAAATTAGAACAGAAGAAGCTATCGTTTAAAGAGGATCTATCTTCTAACAGGTATACACTTAAAAGCGTAGCCGAAACCGAGAGCCGCAGCCAACGACCTCAGCTGCAGCCCTGCTTGTCGTCGTGGTTGACGCTGGTACCACGTGAGTCATCGCCAAACGATTTCGGATTTTAGGGTAGCAAACCATAGACAGCAAACAGCGTAGACTAATTGCACCGGTTAGCCAAATTTCGATGAAGCCCTCCATGGCAAATAAATGGGTGATTAAAAAGTTCTGTATAACTGAACCGATGGTGGTGGGAGGGGAGGGTTAGCTAACGGTTGTCGTCTGGACTCAGGCTCGGTTGTCGTCTCGACTCAGGCTATCTGTCTCGCTTGAAAGGTCGCAGCTGCAACGATTAGGGTCATGCGCAATGCGTAGATGTGTATTATAAACGGCGCAATGATTCAACTCCGGAAACGTAGGACAACCCATGCACTCTCATCTCTTTCTCTAAGCAAAAGGGCGGTCAATAAATTCGTCGTACCAATCCTTCAGAGATCCTACAACTAACACACTAAATGGAAATTATCCTGTTTGGTTATTATTTTTCTCGGTTACGTCTATCGCTCTGTTGGCATTAATCGTAAACTCATAGCTGCTAAAGGGCCACTAAATCACGAACGCTGCGTTGAGGCTGAGGGTGTGGCCGAGTGATAAGAAGATCCAAGTCAAAGTGAGATTCAGGAATAGTTGTCGTAGTCCACTGAAGCCCAGAGAAACGAGACAAACAATATTTTGTCCAATTAACGCTGCCTTGGTTGATGTAAGTCTTAAAGTATAATTTTACTTCGGGTATTCTGTTTCGAATTCTGTGAGCCAAGAATTTACTGAACACCCTCCTACCATTACGTATGTTGCCGCATATATACATATAGCGGCCTCAAGATTGCAGCGGCCCAGAGCATTCAAACTGACTAAGCGGACGGTTGTAGGCGCGGTCGGGCAGTTACTGTAGGCCTGCTGAACACACATTCACCTAAGTACATTTTATATACAATAGTCATTCTTCTGTGTTGATATTGCATTCCACGCAAGAGGTACGTTCTAGAGCATATTCAAATTCAAACCTTCAGTTATAACAGGCGTTTATCGAAAAGAATCGTCGAGAATTACCACAATGTGCTTGTAAAAATATTTTCACATCACTTTCGAGTGTAGTAATTGCGAAGCAAATAGGACATGTCGCACAATCATTAAATTCTACTGGCACAGGTCTTATAAATAATTATTTAAAACTTAATTTATTGAGATTGCTTTTAGGACTTGCAAATCGTGTTGCTGTCTTACTGCTTAGGCAGTTTTTGCCGTGTGTATATGCGAGAGAATAAGTTAAAAGTTAGCGTATCCCTTACTTTAAAAACATTGCTAAACACAGTTTGGTCTAGAAAGAAGTCACATTTATGGTTTAGAAAAGTCTCGTATAAGTCTTTACAGGACGCCAACTGACCCTGGTGCTGTACTATACAGTATAATTATCAGCTCGGGGTGCTACTCGATTGTGGGATTTTTGGTGCAGTGAGTTCATTAATTTTGTTTCATCGGTGGCAATCAGCTAATAGTTCATCTTGTGAGTGTTTTGAGTTGTTGGTAACAGCTTTCTGTCTGCAGCCAAATGCGATAGTTCTACATCCTGGACTGAGTCGGGTACATGAAACCAATGTTTCATTTGTTTTTGCTTGGCTTTCAGTTTCAAGTCGAGGATCGGACATAACAGATCAGAATGGCCGAAAGTCAGCCACAAACTCAGGAACCCCATGCTGAAGAACCAAAAGCCCAGAGCGAAGTAACGGAAGAAATCGACCCAGAACAGGAAAACATTGATGAACAACATGACTTTGTAGGAGAATACCAGCCAAAGGACCAGCTTGACTCACATCTGGCAGTCGTTGAAGAACAGTTTCGAAAGGGTTTCGAAGAACGCTTCAGCACGCAGAAGGCAAGGAAGCAGTGGGAAGATGAAACCGAGATGATACGATCGTCGAAAGTCTTCCGCGAGGTTTCACGGTATCTTGGTTACGAGTGGCAGCCGATATTCGCCGATCTCATGAAGAAGTTTCCCCCGGACGTAGTCGAGAAGGAAAAGCTGGAGATTGAAAAGCAGCAGCCAATTATTCAAGGTTACAAGGCCTTAACAACGTGGAAAGAACTGACTGGACCAAGTTACACCATCATGCAACTTGTTGACGTTCTCAGAGACCATAACATGGATGATATAGCAGATGAAGTTCTTAATATCTTAGACAGTAAGTATATTATTAATTATTATTAAATCCTCTGTAGGATTCCTAGAGCTAGTAGAGATTAGGATAACGTTTTTTGAAGCAAGGCTAGTAAATTTACAAGTATCTAACTCTGTAACTTTAAAGACAATTATCGTATTGAAGCACCTATGATAAATTATTAATGGTATTGTAAAATGCTGAAATGAAATTTAAGAGAATCTGTTTATAATCAATTTAAAGTACTTCTATCTTGATGTTCATCACTTGTTTAAAAATTGTGGCCCAGTATAATGGACAACCACTTTTAAACCCAGCACTCCTACTACTGTTCTCAAGCAAATTAAATATTTTGGGGCTGTCCACATATTACGTACGCAGCGAAGGGGTTTCGAATTTCGGCGATTTTGCAGACGGGTGCGTAAAGTGGGGGTTGGGGTCCCGAAAATATGTATGTACGCAAATATAATTTTCTAATTATGACGTACACTATACGAAATATTAAAATCAGAACTGTAAACCCAATCACGGACTATATTCCTGCTTAATCAATTTTTTGTAGCATTAAAACTTTAAGATGCAAGTATTGTTAGTGTTTTATTTCTTCATAACAGTTAACAAATTTAAGCTGTTAAATATGATGCTTAACAAAAAGAAATAGCCTGTGATAAAGACAATGTCTTATAGATGTTTTTAGCTATTTAACCTTTGCAATTAAATACCAAGCGAAGAAACAAATCCGGGTGCTAGGAGACCAGGGATAGATGAAGGCAGAGGATCTCCTAAAAGGTTTCTTTAATGATTATGATGAGAGATAGGCCTATTGGAAGACTGAGAATTGGAGGATCAGATCGGGAATTCTTCATAGTACCGCTTTCATTTGGCATGGAACACTCGAGGTGTGACGGACAGAGGAGTTTGAGAAAGATGAGGTTAGGTGATTGGCAATATTTGTGGGGAACTGTGAATTTATGGAATTCAAGAATACGGATTTAAAACTGATAATAAATACTTTCTTATTTAAAGGTGCCGATCTAGAGCAGAAAGATGAAAAGACAAAGACCGATGACAAAGCAAAATCAACAAAGCCTCTGCAGCGCAAGAAGTCCGATGTTGCAAATAAACCAAAGCAAGGTAAGAATAATCTTCATATGTACACTGGACTCTACAATGTATGTATGGCACGGCTTTTCACTGCATTATTAAGAAATGCTCTCCAACAAGGTTGATACGGTGAAGTAATTTCGAAGTTTAAAGAAATTTAGGATCAAAAACCGAATCACATCGGAATATATGTTGCAATGAGCATGTTATTAGACATTTTGGTTTTTATTTTATATGCATTGAAAGTAGAATTTTTAATGTGTGAAAAATTTGCTGACAAAATTGACTGGTTATCAGGGACTATCTATCCACATTTTGGAAATGGAACGAGTCTTGGGATGTCCTTTAGTACTAATTAAACATTAAGCGCAGGGTATAAGCTTATCCAGGTCCTCCGGCAACCAAGTCTGGAGAAAATGGATTCATCTGACACAAGAAAAATTGGGAGGAGGATGGAATAGATTTGGATAGCAATTTTGAACAGATGAGACTTGCTTGAAGTTAACCTGATGGATAATAAGGCATCATTTGGTTTGGTTTCTCATGGGTAGCTGTCTTATGCATTATAAACCTGTCACTATAGAAGTCTAATACTAATTAAGAATTAGTAATAATAATACTATTATCCCATGTTATGTTTATTGTTTACACACAGTGGCTGCTGATGTATTAATTTAAAAAAATTCTATTTGAAGTTGTTTTCACTACAGGTATTTTAGACAATCGACGCCTCCTACTGTTGGCGAAAAAAGTCGGGGAAGACTGGGAGCCTCTGGGTAAGGCATTAGAGGTGCACGAAGAGGAACTGGCAGAAATCCGTGAGGGAGAGGATAGCAAGACATACCAGGGAGCATTCAAAGTCCTTTGGTCCTGGCGGCAAAGTCAGCCCCCGGCAGAAACGGAGGAGAGCAGAAACATTCTCAAAGCAGCTCTGGAAAAAGTTGGAAAGCAGAGTCTCCTGGAAGACCTTGAAAAGTAGGCAAGCAAAGGGAGTTTCGTGCGAGTTTTAAAATAGAAATTGAACATACAGGCAGGTGAAGGCATTCAGCCGAAATTCCAGCTGGAATTCACGAGAAGCTACTTTTCGAGTTACAAAGCAATTATTGTCAGCTCTTGTATAGGCCTCGTCAGTTGCTACCACCTACGACGACAAGCTTCCATCGCTAGTAATGCTTTAATAGAAGACGACTGTGATAAGAATTTGTTGATCGACAATTTAAAGCAGAAGAATAATTGTAAATTTTTACGATTTACTGTAGACACTGAGGCTTAAATGTAGCTTGCATTAGTTCTTTTTAACCAAGGCATGGCTACTTGTTTAACTACTTGCTCAATGATCAACTCTGAGACTAATTCTTAGTGTAAACCAGTATTTGATAAATTCGAAGCCTAGATGTAGGGTAGGCATTGGGGTATGCACTTCCTTAGATTATATTTTTTAATTGTATATTTTGTATAACTATACCATGCTGGTTATTAGCTGCAGATTTGACTTTTTATGTCTCATGACAACTTCTAATACTATAAATTTAATGTAATATTTTTTTTAGTAATAAACTTATTTTGATTGTGCAATCTTTCGATGATGTCTCTGGTCTTGATACTCCATTAAGCCAATTTCTGTCTTAAAATACATTTGTTACATTCAGACTGCACAGTCATGTGTGCATAACCATTGAGAAGTACTTTCATATGGCTACAACTTTTGAATTTCAGGGTTTCCATTTGATATTCAGTTTTGAAAAGTTTTTTGGCAATTATTTATTTTCGGGAAAGGGTATGAACTGATTGAAAAAAACCTGAATACGCCCATGTGTAATATTATAAAAAAATAAAGGCAAATGCTGTGGTACGTTTAAAAGCTGACATTTCAGCAACATTTTATTTTCACATACAATTATAACAAGATGTCGAAAACCCTATTTTCAACAAGACTAATACTCCAGATCTTTTTGAGTAACGGTCTCCGAGTCATTATCCGAGTCATTATGAACAGTACGAGTAATGCGATGAGGATAGTGTAAATTCATTGGCAAATTCGGTGCCCTAGAACATCAACAGGAGTTGTCCGATTTACTTGGAAATTAAGTAGTAAAGCATCACAACAATCGGACTACAAATAAGAAAGAGCATCTCGAGACGAAACTTCCAGTGAGCCTTGCTGCTTCGTAGTTGAAAGTACAATTTGAAAACTTGATCTTTCACGGTCTGGCCATCTCCTGAATTGTCTATGACATAATCGGCCCTCAAGCGTTTCACATTCAGCGGCATCTGTGCGTTCACTCGACCTTCCGCTACGTCCTGACTGTAACCGTTTCGTGCGCAAATACGCTCCACCTGTTCAGCTGCGGTGCTGTGCAAATATATTGTAATAGAATGTTTAGATAGCTCTCTTTATGAGACTCCTAATGGGAATACGCTATGTTTAATTACTTCATGCTAGAGTAAATGATTGTTAAACATTATGAATATTGTTTTAACTACATAAAATATCTTTAAAACACTAGGCTAAGCTAAAATAAATAGTGGCAACATAAAATAATTGTACTTGTTCATCTCTCAATCAGCATTTGCTTGTTAATTACATTTGTACAAATTCGTGCATTATAGGTGCCCTGGTATTGCAATGTCACTATGGCCTCAAATCACCTCAAATAGCTATGTTGTCAGACTTTGGGCATCCAAGGACGTCATCCCTATGCTCAGTGCAAAATGAAGTTCCGCTTGGTTCCATTCGCTCTACTACAACTAAGAATTGAGCCTTTTCGTAGGCCATTGGTCTGCACTTGTCGAGGCATGGAGGCGTTTAGTTTAGTTTATGTCAACATGACATCACTTACTCATATTCAAAGCACAGAGGAAAGGAAATGACCGAACCATAATAGGCAAACTTACGGCTGATGCAAAATATTTATTTGGTTTCTCAAACACCGCGTAGACTGCGAAATAGATATGGCAGTTCAGGACTTGTACCACAATGAGTCATTACCCACAACACAACTGACACTCACGTGACCAACTAACTGATCATTGCCTACTGGACAAGTAAACATGGGACATGGTACCAGAGATGTGGTCTCGAGATCGCGGCCTTGGTCTCGAAGGCATCGGTCTTGGTCTTGGATCATCGGTCTTGATCTCGGTCTTGGTCTCAGATGCGTCGGTCTTGGTCTTAAAGGAACGATCTTGGGATTGGTCTCCATCTTACATTAGTGTTCTTGGTCAAAGGTCATTTGCCGTATGAGAGAAATTTTTTCGATATTTGTGAGCTAGTTTCGATTACTAAAGAGACACCGGATGATTAGGCCCTAGACGATTGCTTTCGATTGATGGCGTGCTGACCAAACTAATAGGTCTTTATATGCAAGCTACTATGGGCAGAAAAAAATTGCATTTGCAATGGACCCAGCCATTTAAAAATTTGCTTTAAGAAATTCCAAGGTTTAGGAAAAATTTTATAATTATGTGGTCGACCACATGTAGACACTGTTAACCTAGAATAACGAGGTCCATGGTACAAGTACGTACACCATTCAAATGGAACGTCAATCTACTTGTTCAGATGTCTTAAAGTATTTACCTATGGTTTATTGTAACTGTAAGTAATTTATAGTGTGATATTCTCAGACCAAAGCTATGGGCTGAACCTGCAAAAGTTCACTGGCCGGTAAAAGTTTTTTCTGGACCATTATTAAGATTAGTTTTCTTCAGCAATAAAATTAATGTTTTAAGCATGTTATTCCATTTAGGAGTCTTAATAGATTAAACTGCTTATAAAAAAGAGTATCGGTCTTGGTCTTGGACCATCGGTCTCTGACCACTCGGTCTCGGTCTTGAACCTCTGTCTCGAGTTTTTGGTCTCATGCCCAACACTGCATGGTACCACATCATTGGACCAGGGACACGGTACCAGATCTTGGGACACCATAGCCGATCGTGGGACATGGTACCAGATCATGGGACATGGTACCAGATCATGGGACATGGTACCAGATCATGGGGCATGGTACCAGATCATGTCGGAACAAGGACATGGTACCAGATCATGGGACGTGGGACCAAGGACATGGTACCAGATAATGGGACATGGTACCAGATCATGGGACACGGTACCAGATCGTGAGACATGGTACCAGATCATGGGACAAGGTACCAGATCATGGGACATGGTATCCAATAGGTGACAGCGCTCATCCTACAATGCAGCCGAGATGGTTACTGTAGGGAACTTTAAATATATGCACCTATTACATGCATAACGTTACTCATGATCTGCCATATAATGCATGTGCGTTAAGAAAAGTAGCTAAACGACAATTGTTAAAAGCACATTGATAATGTCATAATTATTTAACTCCACAATATGCAGTAAAGTCTCACCAGGATACGACAATTACTGAGTGGAGGAATGCCGTCATCATTCCACTCTCAAACAGCAGCGGCAGATCAACAATGACAAACTGTTCACCTGAAAACAGAGACATTCGTCGCATTAGCTGACAGTAACAACAGGATATTGTGAGCTTCAAAAGCATTCAAGCAATTCATCATTCTATTATTATTATTATCAAGATTGCTTTTTTAATGTTCTCTGGTGTGAGAAATTGAAAAGCTATGAGAGAGCTAAGAAACTATAAGAGAAAATTGCAAGAAAACAGTAAGAGAGCTAAGAAATTATAAGAGAAAAATCATTTGATGAACTCTGCGATCGAGCCGATGTCTCTCTTTTTAATTCTATCCTCCCTAACCCCGACCACATTCTAAGAAATCTTCTTCCTCCTATTATGAGTGTGAGCAACAGTTGCGACCGCGTGCTCACAACAGGTCTGTCCCCCGGGCTGATGATTTCACTCGGTGTGGCTTTATTATAAGATTATTGTATCAGCGCCTTAGCCCCATTGACTTTCCCTCCTGCCAGGCCCTAATAGTTGCTATCCTGGCATTTTACTAATTTTTATACTTACGACAGATTATGTATATAGATGCTTTATTCGTACCTGTTTTATTTGTACTTGTCGTGCATTTGCAGACATCTGATTAAAGAATATATATACTTACTTACTTTAGAAACTATAATAGAAATTGTAAGAAAACATTAAGAGAGCTAAGAAATTATTCAAATTATAAGTGATATTTGTTTTACAAACTATAAAAGAAAACTGTAAGAAAATAATGAGAGAACAAAGATAAGAGAGCAAAGAAAGTATAACAGGAAATTGCAAGAAAACTATGGAAGAGCTCAGAAACTATAAGAGAAAATTTTTAATTGAGAGGATACACACTACTGATAACGGACATCGAATGAAAAATGAAAGAGAGGCGAATAAAGGAAGGCCAAGAAAGATGATGCTGGATTGGATGATAGAGACGAGTGGATATGGAAAATTTAAAGAAGAGGCCCACAGTGAGAGGTAGAGAACCAGAAGAAGAATCAACCAAGAAATCATCTGGTTCCCAGAGGGAAAAGGAAAGGGGAAGACCGTGGAAGAATTGGCTGGAGGCTTTAGAGACAACTGAACGTTGTTTCACTTGTGAAGTAAATTTAAATCAGTTTAACCGTTAAACAGATGTCTCAGCAGCCTGTATAAGATGGCTCGGCGGATTCGTGGATGAGTTATCGAGTTGAGATGACGTCTCTGGCTCTCGTTGCCAAATATCATAAGTCCAAGAATGTCTCTGTTGATGCTGCCATCTGAATGGAAGACCCCTGGACCAAAGTGCTTGCGGATATCGCGCCAGGCTGGCTTTCCAGGTTCAACCACTGCAAAAATCATCAGTTCAAAGCATGATGGTGTTCAGATTCAGATTTGCTCATCTTTAAAAACCATGGACCTTAACTTTGTGTGTGGGTACCATAACATTTGACTCCGTGCAGTTTCAATCTACCCTAAAGCTATATCTCTTTGAAACAGAAATAAAACAGAAATTTTACAAGGTACTTAATAAGAGGTAAGTGCAAAGATCAAAACATAAATGCACGCATAAGTACACGTCATGATATTTAAACAAAATCCCAAAGAAAATATTAAAATGGCAACCAGTACTTTTACTACATCACTCCATTAACCTGTCGCTAAATGCAACTCCTCGTAAATTGTTTGCAATCTTTATTGAAAGGCCGACTCAAAAGAAACGCAAACAAATGCTCACTTAAAGCAAAGGCTCATATTATGATTGCGACTGTGTCATAAACCGGCAGCGCCAGTGGGGTGAGAATTCAGAACGGCCCCGTATTACCTTCTCTAGCAATGACATCGGCGTCGACTATTGGACAGCCAAGTCTCTGAAACATGAGACAAACTGTGCTTTTCCCTGAACCTATTCCTCCGGTTAAACCGACCACAAACATTCTGTTTCGCTAAACTCCAACCCGAGTTGGAAATTCAAGCGCAGACGATATTGGCGCTACGAAATTAAATTATTGTCCTATAAGTAATGTCCTAAAAATATGTACTCGGTAAATTTTATGCATTTAATTTAGGAACTGAAGATCTGTTACAGCCATCAAACAGATTTCCGCTGAAAGCGAAACCAATTCCTTTACCAGTCGCAATAATAATTATTATAACAATATCTTCGTTTTAATTTGAAACTGAAAAATCATAAAGTAGGCCTACAGTATGAACGGATGATGACAAGTTATTAAGGGTAGTCCAATTTAACTGTCGGCAGCCATGCGAGGCCGGATAATATTAGAAGAAGTCATAGTCGAGGAAGAATTTGGATCTCGCGCAAGTGATTATCGTTTAATGAGATTCAATGTGATCTATGAACATGAAATAGAAGTCGAAGCATTTTAGAACTTTCAGAAGCGATGCAATTGCTTCAAAGTAGATTATGACAAAGTTAGAAGCAAAATTAGAGAAAAAGGATTAGCAAAGAGACCGGAAGGACTGAACATAGGCCTACATGAGAGATGGAAGCAGTTTGTAGATTGTGTGAAAGAGCATAGACCTACCCGAAGCCAGAAGAACCAACAAGAAGAGACCATGGATAAACAAGAAGGTGCAAAAAGCTAGGAGAAGAAAGAAAATGGAAAAGGATGCAGAAATCGAGAGACATGAACGAAGGCGATGCAAACAAAATAATTGTACAGAAAGAGAACTGGAGCAAGAGAAGGGAAATTACGTCAGAAGGAGGAACTCGGCAAAAGCTTCATACAGAAAGGCGAATAGGGAATATGAAGAAAAACTGAGCCAAAACATAAAATTAACAGTTTTTATAGATACGTACATGAGAAGTAAGCGGAAAAGGAAAGATAAGTTGGGACCTTTAAAAAAAATGACCAAGTCACAATTATAGCGGAAGAGGAAGAAACTTCCGAAATGCCTATAGCTAGTTTCTGTCGATCGGTTCTTACAAAAGAAGA
Source organism: Bimastos eiseni (assembly GCA_959347315.1). Taxonomy (NCBI): domain Eukaryota; kingdom Metazoa; phylum Annelida; class Clitellata; order Crassiclitellata; family Lumbricidae; genus Bimastos; species Bimastos eiseni. The sequence goes on from OY365811.1 coordinate 1,388,193, forward strand.
TACAAACTACACACATACCACTGATACCAGAGACCTGGAAACTAATCGAAGGAAGGGAGGAGCCTGCGTTGACAGATGTTTATCACAGAGGAGATGATGGTAGAAATGTTGACGTTTGTAAAGGCATTTCTGTTTAGAACTCTCCACGCGTGAATCAAACGATAGAGTAGACAGGATGAGGCGCTATTCCTTTCTTTGTAGGCCCCTACTCAGCTTTTA
>OY365811.1:1388611-1398611 GCA_959347315.1 Bimastos eiseni
CAGTCGTCTGACATTGAGATTTAAATGATCCGTCGATGTTAGGAGTAGTTGCTGGTCTACTGTTGAAGTAGGCCTGGAGTAGGCTACCATTGTGTGTTTTTATCGTCTAGTTGTTCTAAGTATGGGATCCTGACAACAGTGGACTATTTATCCAATGTCTAAACGTCGTCTAGTGAGTATAGGCTATAATTGTAGTCCACATCGATTATTAGACATTTGTGTGCTTCAAAAGACTTTGCAATGCTTTTCTAAAAAAACTGAAAACTGAAGCTCAATTAATAAAGACTATAGGCCTACCCGCGCCCTGAAACCTTTGGTTTAGACTGATGCCTATTTCTATAGTCCTAGAGTATGATCATTCTTCGAGGAAAATTGATCCCCACACCATTTATGCAAATAAAGTTTAGTCGACGTGGTTCTCAAAGCTTCTTACCACAGGGACCACTTTACCGGGGTTAAACCGAAGATGAACCACCAACATATAGGGATTATAGGCCTATAGCCAGCGTCTCACGATTGATAATTGGCCTAGACCTAAACCCTTAATATTATGACCGTCAGTGCAAAAATACTTCAGCTTTCACGAGATCCGTGAGGTCAGCGAAGCCAAGGAATGGATCTATTGTTTAAAAGAAAAGAGGTTGACTGTAAAAATTGTGATCCACAGAGTGTTGTAAGTAGCATAGGGCCTATAGCGACAATATATTATACCCTCGACCCCGCTAATTTTTCAACAAATTTGTTGGGCAAAATCCAGTGTTGAGAAAAAGACCAAAACTTCAAGACCAATACCGAGACCAAGAACGAGATGCATTGATGAGAGGTCTGGGCGTGCGTGGGCAGTCATCTACGTATAGGGCCCTGCACTGCCAACCCTCGAAATCATCGTCAGGAAAAATCGAGGCCATGTTTTGATATTGAAGCTCATTTTCCTGTGAGGTGGCGACACTGGCCATTCAGTTCAGCTATGATGACTAGACAATGATGTAACTTTCCTGAAGAACCAGTGGTGACCTATACCCTCACCCGTGTAAAATGGAGCAAGATGGCTGCTTCACCAATTGAGGTATCATGAAACAATTGGTATAATCGACCACACAGGAAGGACACTTTCGCGATTGTTATAATAGTCCCATGTGCAAAAAGTCCCATGCTGCTTCAAGTTAACTTCAAAGCAGAACACCGCTATCCTCTGACAGACAGACTGACTGACAGACAAACTGATTGACAGACAGACAGACAGGACACACAGACAGACCGATGTGCAGTTAGACTAGTTAATCAATCCGTTTCCGTTCCTGTCCATGACTTCCCCGGACATCGTCGCTGTCTTTGTGATAAGGTCCATCTTGTCGACGAGAGTTCCAACGGTTCGTTTCAGCTGTTGCATCTCCCGTCTCAGTTCATCAACCGTCTGCCTCAGCAGCCAATTCTCCGAACCCTCTCTTCCAGTGATTAACGGTCTATAGGGCATCGTGGGTTGTGGGTCCAGCGTTCGCTCCGTGTCTTGGCTCGTTTCGACGTGGAAAGGGTTTGGACAGAGATCTGCATGACGATGACGTGTAGGATGGACTGATGATGTCACAGGTTCTGATGGCGAATGTCCCGAAGGAATGGCGGATGTTGATAACTTCCGTTTGAACGATTCTTCAGAAATAATAGGTGGAGAGTAAACAAATGAACGATCTCATGCATGAGTCTTATCTTCTAACTGCATTCAACTTATAAAACTGTCACATTTTAAGGTAGACGGGCATTATGACCAGGCATCTTTGGGTGGAAGAACAGAGGACATTGAGGCAGGAGAACACAACCCCGTGAAAGCTCTGCCTAGGGGCCAGGAATTTCTCTGTCTAAGGACCTGGAATTTCTCCGCCTTGGACCTGGAATTTCTCCGCCTTGGACCTGGAATTTCTTCGCCTTGGACCTGGAATTTCTCCGCCTTGGACCTGGAATTTCTCTGCCTAGGGAGTTCAAATTTCTACCTGTACACAAAAGCTCGCGCGGCCGATCGGGCATCGCTTGCCTACTCAATCGAGCGCAAGCGATTTTCAAACCCCTTACTTTCATCAAATAGAAAGCGCTGACTCTCCTAGCCTACAGTGCAATATAACAAAATACAACAGAAGTCGTCAGGGCCATAAGCTAAAATACGTTACAATCAATTCGTTACAATGCGCTACGACGCGATACGTTGAACTACTTTGCAATGCGTTAGAATACGTTACAGTACGTTACGATACTTTGCAATACGTTTCAACACATCAAAATACGTTACAATACGTATTACAATGCTTTGCACAACGTTACAATGCGTTACAATAAACGTAACAAAAAGTAACGAACTGTTACACTACGTTGCAAATACCTTGCTTGCAGCGTCTTTTGCTCCTCACCAGTCGATGCACTGGGTGACCCTCTGAAGCAGCGACCAGAGTCTCATTTGGACGAGCATCCATTCCACCAACGCTCTCCATCGATCCCTGTTCGTCGTTCATCCGCACACCTCCAGCACACCCATTCCGATCCACCACTTCCATCTTTTGTTCCATTTGGAGTCCCAATCCATCACTACCCGACATACCATTGTCACACAGCGCCTTCTCCCGCTTCCGAGTCACGTGCTCAAATCGACAGAACTCCTTCCGCCGACAGCCGCCATTTTGATAGTCATGACATACGGGTCTTTTCGGAGTGTTTTCCTCGACTTCCGGTGAATGGCCGTTGACCGGATGTCGAAAGCGGCAGTGGTGACCACGTGAACAGACGTTGCGCAGGAAGTCCCGGCAGATGTCGTCAGCAACCTCATTGGAGCTTCCCAGAGGTCGAAGGTCACCGAACAGACTGATCACTGACGGGTTCATCACGGGATCAGTCGAGAGCTGCTGCAGGATTCTCGTCCGTGAATACCTCTGCCACGATTATAAAAATTCATTCATTCATTCATTCGTTCGTTCATTCACTCACTCATTCATTCATTCATTCATTCATTCATTCATTCATTCATTCATTCATTCATTCATTCATTCGTCCCTTCATTCATTCATTCATTCATTCATTCTTCCGTTCATTCGTTCGTTCGTTCATAATACGAGCACGTATATATACATTCATGCATACAAACGAGGTTGACTCGTGAGCGCTCCTAAGAAAGATGCTCTGGAAGGGGTGCCATATAAATCTTCCAACTGAATTAAGTAAATACATAAATACAAACACGAGTGCATGCTTGTATTCATGCATATGCAAGTATTCCGCCCGTCAAGTCATAACTTAAGAGAAAATCCGTTTGTCGCTGGTTTTGCTAAATCTGTACTCATAAGAATATAATTTTCCGAATGAATGAACTTGCACATAACTTTTCTTTGAGAAAATCCTACGTAGGCCAATACCGTGCATTCATCTTACACATCCCAAGAAAACCCTTGCACGCTTACAACGTTGGCACTCAGTTTTCAAGCGACCTACATCGTCGAAAAATCCAGTATCTTTGAACACTGCTTTGCACTGGTCACATACCGTCGTGAGCGATAGAAGAAGGCTTCCAGTGACCTGTCCGACGACGGTCGAATGTCGCAGCAATCCTTTGGTTGACAGACACGGCAATGCTGAACGTGCGATAAGTCCGTCGCCAATTCCATTAACTGCAGCGCTGCGGTCGAATGACAGGAAATCGATCGATCGACCGACACCCGATGCGTTTTCCATAAAACCTGCTCAGCTATTTCCTTCTTAATATGACTCCACCTATGTTCGTTATCTGACGGTGGTACAGTGCCAGTCCGAAGCCTGTTCTTAGGAGGAGGGCGACGCTAATCATATTTTTATGACAAGGGGTTGCTAATCATCAATTAATTCAACTTATGAGTCCTACTCCGTCACTGCTAGTAATCTGACAGTGCCAGTCCGCAGTCTGAATAAAGGAGGAGGGAGACGTCAATCTTTGTTAACACAAGTTATCGTTAGGCAACACAAACCAACCTTTTGAAGCGCTGCGTTAGTGAGTGAGTTCCAATGCTCCAGTCAACCGGCGCTATTGACCACGGTGTAGACCCGAGACATCCTGACCAACATACCGTCAATCTTGCAACACTTTGACCAACATGTCTCACGAAGAAAATACCAACCGACACACGTCGCTCTATTCAGCATCTTAACTGGAGGGGAAGAAATCAAACAGTCATCAGAAGACGTATAATATATTGTCGCTGGCTCTTGCGTTTATATTCGGTTTCAAAGAACGTCTACCTGTTCACCGAGTATAATTACATACTCGAAAGCATATTATATATATATATATATGCGCTAATCGACAGCATACATACAGGTGCCAGGTAAATAGATACTAGATAGGAGGGAGAGCAGAGTAGGTCTGTCGATCATTATTGAGACGTACAATAGAGACGACGGAAAACCTCTTAAAATCATCGATATATGCATCATATGATTATCGGGACGTAAGAAATACATGTAGGCTACACGTCTCGGAGGTATTGTAATATCTGTTGTCTTATGCATTATACTCAGTGCAGACGAAACATCTTAACAGGAGCTGTACAAATATCGAGACACATACTTACAAGCAAATACCTGTGGATATAATCAAATGCGTATATATGATATATATATATATATACATAATATATATATATACATGCTTATATTCATACATAAAAAATGCATGCATACAATATATATAATGTTGACCTGATTGCGTCTTGGTCTTGGTGTACCATCGGCTGATGCCCTGTGTATTAGATACTGGCGCTATAGACGTTACTAATTATTCATTTGGTCCGTCTTAAGACGATCAGCGTCGCCCTCCTCATTAAACAGGCTTCAGACTGGCACTACCACGGTTTATTGGTCCGTTACTGCTTAACGATGTTGTGTCATTTTATAGATGATTAGGGGCGCCCGCCTCTTTTGTCCAGGCTTGGTCCTGGCTCCCGATTATAAGTCAGTGGCGGAGTTAATACAACAGAACTCCTCCACTGCTCACACCCTGGCCGTGCCAGTCCAAAGCGTGGACGAAGGCAACGCTATGATCTTCGCTATCACTAGCTGTGTCGTTAAACTGAAACTCCGACTACCAGTGTTATTGTTTCCAGTATTGCAGGAATATTAATCGTTTAGACAATACTGAGACGCTGGCGTGCCTCCAGAAAAGTTCATTGGTATGAAAACACAAAGAATTTATTGCGTTGACAACGCATTCGAATAATATTAATGCGCATTGAATTATACAGTAATTGAGACACTTTTGACTTCGACCCATATCCCGATCTACCGTTGGACCGGTCGACGGGTTTTAACCGCGAGCACGTGACACAAATGAACGCGTAGCCATTGCTAGATGAGTTGGAAGAATGGACGACGAGACAATGCGGCATTGTGTTCGGATCTGTTTCATTGTTTAGACCGCAGAAACACAACAAACGGTTCGCAGAAAGGAATTGGAATCGCGCATTGTTGTTCTTCATAGTTCAGCTCAACACACGAAATAATTATATGCACGCTCCCATCCTCACTCACTCACTCACTCACTCACTCACTCACTCACTCACTCACTCACTCACTCACTCACTCACTCACTCACTCACTCACTCACTCACTCACTCACTCACTCACTCACTCACTCACTCACTCACTCACTCACTCACTCACTCACTCACTCACTCACTCACTCACTCACTCACTCACTCACTCACTCACTCACTCACTCACTCACTCACTCACTCACTCACTCACTCACTCACTCACTCACTCACTCACTCACTCACTCACTCACTCACTCACTCACTCACTCACTCACTCACTCACTCACTCACTCACTCACTCACTCACTCACTCACTCACTCACTCACTCACTCACTCACTCACTCACTCACTCACTCACTCACTCACTCACTCACTCACTCACTCACTCACTCACTCACTCACTCACTCACTCACTCACTCACTCACTCACTCACTCACTCACTCACTCACTCACTCACTCACTCACTCACTCACTCACTCACTCACTCACTCACTCACTCACTCACTCACTCACTCACTCACTCACTCACTCACTCACTCACTCACTCACTCACTCACTCACTCACTCACTCACTCACTCACTCACTCACTCACTCACTCACTCACTCACTCACTCACTCACTCACTCACTCACTCACTCACTCACTCACTCACTCACTCACTCACTCACTCACTCACTCACTCACTCACTCACTCACTCACTCACTCACTCACTCACTCACTCACTCACTCACTCACTCACTCACTCACTCACTCACTCACTCACTCACTCACTCACTCACTCACTCACTCACTCACTCACTCACTCACTCACTCACTCACTCACTCACTCACTCACTCACTCACTCACTCACTCACTCACTCACTCACTCACTCACTCACTCACTCACCGTTTGTCTGTATTTAGATACTTGGTCAAGGACCTTGGATACTTTTAACGGCGCCGGACAAATTGGCGCCGGACAATTTGGCGATGGACAATTCGGCGCCGGATGAGTTTGTAAGTGTATTCAGACCAGATATCGGTATGTAGTAACTGGCATTTTTTAAATATTCAGAATTGAAGCGAAATAGTATTCTCCATATTATCCAGCACATGTTTGGTTATTATAGAGATTGGTGAAGACAACAGCCCTAAGATACTGACTTTCAGTAATTGCGAGTAAAGAGAACAGTAACACTAAGACATGGATTTATAGCAACTTCTACTACCGTTAGTAAATACTATGTGAGTCAGAAACCGAAATCGATGTAATTTGTAATATTCTTTAGGTTTCCCTGAATTCTCTAGGTAGAAGGTGACACGGTCCCTATGTGTTGACTATGACTCTACAATAACCAAACATATGCTGGATAATATGGAGAATATTATTTCGCTCCCATTCTGAATATTTTAGATATGTCAGTTACTACATACCGATATCTGGTCTAAATATGCTTACAAACTCATCCGTTGCCGAACTGTCAAGTCACCATATGTATTGACAGTTATTTAATGACGCGTATATAATATTGCTTGCTCAATTGGTATTGTCGAAAGTATATAATTTCTACAGTGTCAAAATTATATATATCTTATGCATATATATATTTATGTATATATGTATGTATATATGTATGTATATATATGTATATATGCATACACTTCATGTTCATCATTATATTATGTATATATTCATAATTCGCATGTCTTGAAACTCGTGAGCGTTTGATGCTTAACCCTCCAGACAATAATTCCATTCAATGAGCTGCCATAAACAATGGAACTCACAATTAATACCCATTGTGTCAGCCACGAATACTTATTAGGTGGAAAGGTCCAGGGAACTGACCCTGCCCCCCCCTCCCACACACTCACACATTCCATGGCCGTAACGAATCATATGCTTTTTAATTAATCGTGGGACTGTATGAGGAACAATGCGGAACAGTTATATTGGAACAATTGTATTGGAACATTTGTATTGGAACAATTGTATTGGAACATTTGTATTGGAACAGTGCGGCCTCGACACAATATGACATTGTTGCATTATTTATTGATGCATTCATAGAAATGAGTCTGGTGTCTGAATGACTCGTTTTATGTTCACCGTTCGTTGATTTCTGACCTCATTGCAAACACAGCCTCCATTTTCGCGTCTATGTCCTGACACGGCGCTAGATAAATTGCAGTATCATCATTCTAATTAAAATGGCAAACAATGGCGCTAGTACGTGTTCGCAGCAGGTTCTAGTTCTATGGAATCACACATGTGGGCCTTCCCAATATTCCACACCCTTCCATATACTACCATGCCGTACTTTACCATCCACGCTCAGTACTCAGACCCACTGTACCCTAGCCTACTCTATCCTATCCTACTAACTTACATATCCTACCACCATGCACACTCCCAAACCCTTTTTTACCCTACCCTTCTCCTCCAAATCCCATCGAAAGAAACCTTACCACACCATTCCCAACCTAATCTCCCCTACTCGTTACAGACTAGAGTTGAAGCGATAGATGGAGTGATACATAAAATGGAACTGGAGTGAACGAGTGAGAGATGGGTAGAGGGAGCGAGGTAATTAGCCGCCAGGTGGTACCGCGGTAGCACGCGAACCGGAAGTTGGCTGCAGCCAATCAACTCGGCGCTCGATAAAGCAGTTCAGAAACGAGGACATTCTATGGCACGCCGACTCACAATAACTCGTTCCGACAAAATTCCATTGTTCCTGCTCGCCAACGCACTGCTCTGCTGGCGTTGACCTTGACCACTGATTGTAGCTTTGGCTTGCCATCAGTAACCGTATGCCTAATCGTAATCGCAATCTCCAAACTACTAAAGCGCCACTCGAAAGCCATGCACAGGGCACCAGCTACTTCACGAGTGCTGCGTCGTTCAAATTGGTTGTCAAAAGGGTATCCTAGGAAGGTCAGAGTCCGTTTTCCAGCAGGTCATAGGAGGCAGACAAGCTGATGAATCTCCTTGGTCTGTGCTTTGTGCCTGAGTTGGAATGCGCAGTAGAAGCTGCAAGTGAAAATCTCTCGTGAATAAGCTGATGCCCTGTGCTTGGCTTTCGAGTGGCGCCTTAGACGTTTGGAGATTACGCTTGCGATAACTGATGATACTGACTGATGAAACTGAGGCTGCGCTGGACATACAAAACTATTGATTTTCGTCGATGCTGTAAGTGATCGATTGATCGCTAGGTGGAGCCCCGTCTGGCCTCCACTGGGATGCGGTCGGAACATCCTCTCTGCATCAGCATCTCGTTTGCCAGTATCTCAACCCATCCTCAACCTTCTCCTCATCCGCTATGCAGCATTCTCTGTATTCTCGTCTTACCCCCATCTCCATCTCCTCTGCTTTCGCTTGACCTGCATGACCCTTTAAATCGTGACCTTCCTGGCTTTTTGGATGATGACCTGTCTAACCCTTCGTATCAGTACCTGCCTGAGTCTTTGAATCATAACCTTCCTTAATGATCTTGAATCATAACCTCCCTGATCATTTGGATCATGACCTGCCTGACCCTTTGGATTATGACCTACTGGAACCCTCTTCATCACCGGACTCAACTGACCTCTTCCATGACCTCCTCCGTTAGAATTGACCAATCAGTGACGGAGGGGACGACGGGAAATAACAAATAGCAGATCACGTGAACGACGCACACGTGACCGCAGTCTGTCTGTCTGTCCGTATGTATAAATGTCTTTCTGTGTGTTCGCCTGTTTGTCTCTGCCTAACTATCTCTCTGTATCCACGTCTGTCTGCATGCCTGCCTCTCATTATGCAATTCCTCTAGTGTATCTGTCGGTCTGGTTTGCACGTTTGTATGTTTGTCTGGCTATAATAAAAATTTCTGCAATTACGTCACGCATTGCAGATGGACGCAGGCCCTATTGCAGATTGGCGATTGTCCCCTGCAGTCGATTGAAGGGTCCAAGCTATTTGAACAACGATGGACTGACTTTTACTTCAATCAGCCAGCCATAGGCCACTAAATGCAACTCTGCCAAGTCGTTGCAGTCTACAATTGCCAGCAGAATTGAAGAAGGCGACTTCAAGTCGGCGGCCATTTCGTCTCATCTGCTACGAGGAAACGATAGAGAACATAAATTACTCGATCGTCGATCAATCTCTGGATCCACTTCGCCGTCTAATCATTATCCTCTTAATCCATTCTTCCCTGCTCTCTGTGTTCCACTCTCATCCGATCTCTTCCTCCTTCTGTCCTCCCTCCTCTTCCTGTCTTTCGGGCTACGTTCCTCCCGATGTAGGCATCGGTCGTGTGTCGCAAAGACTTTCTCATTGCTGAACCGAACGAGTGTCAATTCCAACAACGTCACTGCGACAGAGAGGCAGAGATAAGAACAGACAGACAGACAGACAGACAGACAGACAGACAGACAGACAGACAGACAGACAGACAGACAGACAGACAGACAGACAGACAGACAGACAGA
>OY365811.1:1403611-1476111 GCA_959347315.1 Bimastos eiseni
CCTATCAATCTACTCACCCAATCATCCATCATCCTTCCACCCATGCATCTTTCCACCCACCCCAAGATAAAACCCCCACCCATTCGTTACTCACCTCCAAACCACCCCATAAAATTTCACCCGCACATTCACTCCTCTTCCCTCGAAGGCGACACTGTTCCACCCATTCAGGTGCCAACCACAGACAGCATCCTCAGCCGCTGAAGCAGGCGCAGTCGGTCGCGAGATGCTATAGCAGCAGCATCAGCAGCCGGGATGCGGTGTCGGCTGCGAGCGTGGATGGACTGCTGATCGTAGGTGTGGTGTCGAATTAGTTCCTAGGAAATGAAGATTCCGACTGCGCCCAACAAAACAGATTCCTTTAAGTATCTGTCCTATTTCTTTATAATATTTTTTCTTTTCTGCTTCTGCGCTTTTTCTTTCTGTTATTTTGTCATCAATTCGTTTGTTTCTGTTCTTTTTGTTTTCATTCTGTTTTCTTTCTATTCTTCCATCTGTCTATTTCTTCCTCTTTCTATTTTTTCTTTCTATTCTTCTCTCTGTCTATTTCTTCTTCTTTCTATTTTTTCTTTCTATTCTTCTATCTGTCTACTTCTTCTTCTTTCTATTTTTTCTTTCTTTTTGGCATTATTTCTCTTTCTATTCTTTATTGTCTCTATTATTTCCATTCTTTTTCTTTCTCTAATTTTTTATTACAGCTTTCTTCACTATATATAAAAAGTTGATGAGAGACTATGTCACAGTGTATGTATGCATATAATGATTGACCTCTGAATCTGTATCTCTTTGTCGCTGTTTCTGTCTATGTATTTATTCTCCAACTCTCAGCGAATAATACTATGGTTCGGAACCCTTTTCGACCAAGATTAATTTTCCGCCACACCGGAACCCGTCGTCATCCATCCTCTTATGATTATGAGTGTGCCAAGCGCTGCAGTCGCGACTCCCAACAACAGACTCACAGAATAATTCATCCACGGCATCGACTGAAGAAGAAGGGCTTTGGTGCGTCCTCTGGCATCGATGGTGATGCTGCCCAGAACGGAAGAATGTGTTGAACTGAAGAGAGAAACTCGACGCCACAAGGCTTGAAGTGTAGTTGACGACAACACTTCGCATCTAACAAAACAACAACTGCCACTACAAGTGCTGTTGATGATCAGGTTTCGGAATAGGCGCTATATTAATCGCCACAATAACAATAATTCTGTTGAAACCGCGATGCTCAATAGATGAGCGCGATATCTTGCTGACTTGCCAGGAAGCTGTGAAAATTCCTGGTCGCTGGGGACCTAGGGCGTTCTTAGGAGGACAAGGAGATGTTGACGGGATTTGCTCATCGCGGGAGAGCTGTATTGCGGCAGAAGAAACAATTTTGTCTGCAACGGATTCTCTTTCCTCGAGATGTTCTATTTACTTGTATTTGAGATTTATTAGCAGTCACAGTATTTGAGATTAACTAAGTTGTTCTAGATTTTCGGGATTCGAAAACGTTATTGAGATTTTGAAATTTTACTGATGACTCGGTTGACGCGAGCTGGGATTCGTGATTGTAGTTGGGATATTGCTTGACTGTCTGTGATTTATCCTGATATAAAACTCAATTAAATTTATAGGACAATATGTGCGCTTAGCTGGCCTATATCTGTTTGATTGTAGTATTATTATCTATGAGATATTTCTGCAGAAACTTTGAATCGCTCGTATCTTTTTCACTGTTTGAGATTTCACAACTTGGTGGGATTTTCCTCAGACTGAACGTCCAGTTGGCGTCATTTAGCACCAAATTCAGATCGCTCAATTAAAAATCTATCATTTATAACAAATCCTACAAATGACTTCGAAGTCGTCACTGCGTCTTTCAAGAAAAGCAGATAGTTGCGGACTTAACGAATAGCTGAAAGATTGCATTGCTGTCTATAGACTGGAGCTTTTCCTGGACACTTCATATTATATCGTTGGTTGAATCTTTAGCTAGGAAGGTTAGTCTCCAAGAGCCAAACAGGACGCAATCGATTAGAGGTCAGTGTCCATGGGTGCCTCAGTATCTCGATCTCCTTCGACGGGACCTCGCGACCAACCCAGGGCGGCAGAACCCCCTGGCACAGACCGGCGTCGAGGCTCTAAGACCCTTGGAGCATCGACCAGAGACGGTGAGGACACCTCGACGAGACCTACCACCGAACAGAGACCTTCCTTCCTGAGCGAGGTCAACTGGAAGCGGTTCAGCATGAGCACTCGACGAGTCAAGGAGAAGAGCATCTGGTCGAAGTTGGCCAACAGGGTCCTCCGGAAGTCCAACCACCAGCAGAGGATCAGCGTCCAGTCGGAGGACATCGAGAACAACAACGAGAAGTCCGTCACCAGGTATTTCGTCGTTGGAGGAGGCGGAGTTCAGCAGACGTCGAATTTAGATCGTCCTCGGAAGACCTCGTCCTCAACGGTTCTACCGATCCTTAACAATCCAGTTTCGACGATCGCATACACAGACAAAGGATCCGCCGGAGGAGGAGGAGGACTCAAGGATACGACCAACACACAGAACAAACAGACGGTTCACAGCACCACGATAGACTATCTGAAGAAGGTAACACCAATGCCACACGTATACAGACGACCACTCTAAATTCATTTTTTGTTATGGTAATGTAATGTAATGCGATGTAATGTGAATCTCTGTCATTTTAAACCCATGTTATGTTAATCTCAAACGTGCTTACCAGTAGTGTACGATTAAGTTAGCGAGCGACAAAATGACGCACAGACGGTTAATGTGATGTAGGGCCTAATGTAAATCTCTCTAATCTGATGTCTTCTAACCTCTGTAATTTTTTGTAATTTCATTTTTATCTGACTTCACAATTTTATTTGACGATCTGTCGAAAAAAGGGATCCAGACTCAATAATTGCATTTAACCAATCATTTGAAATCTATTTTAAAGAAATCGTTTACATATATAAGAAAATAATGGCCTATATTGTAGGCTTCATGGGGCTAGATACATTGAGGTTGAATTTAATCAAATAGGCAAGTGATTTCTCTAAAATTGATGCTCAATATTTATATTCTGCATTGGTTAGGCTATTTAGGTAGGAAATGCATTTTCTCTAAGCCGAGCAATGATCTATGACGCATTCGTTATCTCAAAATAGACTTTCACCAGCAGCTACTAATGACGTCTTCGACGAATTGAATGTCATAGTTCGCATGCTCTATTTTACCTCACAAAATCTTACGACGATTTATTTATAGAATTCTGTACGATCCATTAGGATTTTAGATAAATTAGCGCATGAGCAAAAAAGAAATACTATTATCATCATATTAATCATATTTAGAACGCATTCATTTGGCTCCACAGAATAATGGCATTGAGCAATTGCGAGTAAAGGACTTGCTCCAGCCTCCCGGTCCCTGCAAAGTAGTAGTGACGTCGAAGAAAAGACTCAATCCAATTAGTGTTCTACTCCAACCAACCGGATACCGTGCCCGGCACAGCATGTGTTCATCTGCTGTTTCTTTCATTTCAGACGGGTCTCATCGGATCGAAATCCTCCACAGGGTCTCGATCGATCGGCATCGCGTCATCGGCCGAGGCCACCCACCCTCGCGGCGGGTACCCCACCACCGGACCGCTAACGACCCCCTCCAAACGTCCATCGATCAACCTCTCCGTCGTTCTACCCAATCGCAAATCCACCCAGGTGAAGGTTCAGGCGTCTTCCTCGGAGCTCCTCCTCTGCCTCGGCGCTTTCCTCCAGGACCGTTGCCACCGTCTCCGCGATTTCCTCGGCACTGAAGCCGTCTTTTGGATCCGCTGCGTCGACCGTACTCTCCTCTCCAACGGGTGGCAGGACGTTCCCTTCGTCAACCCGGCCAATTTAGTCTTCGTCTACATGCTCGTGCGGGAGTCGGTCGACCGCGAAGTGGCCGCGATTCACGAGCTGAAGGCGACGGTGCTCGCCTGCCTCTACCTGTCCTACGCTTACATGGGACACGAGATCAGCTACCCGTTGAAGCCATTCGTAGGAGTTGACGACGATCGGGGCGCCTTCTGGACCCGCTGCCTGAGGATCGTCGGGGAAACGAGCGAAAAGATGCTGCTCGTCAACACGGACCCCGTCTACTTTACGCAACTCTTTCGGGAGCTGGCTTCCTTTTCGTTCAGGAGTGCTACTGGCGGACAGTGAATCGGCTGCGACGATGCTCTGACACACCGACTGGCTGCCATTGACCGAAATTTTCAGACTGTCCGTTTAAGGTTGCTACGGACACACTGCTGCTGTCAGTGCAATATTTCCTGAGTATCCCCACTGTCATTTTAGGCTGTCAGTGCCAATCTTTTCACCGACAGAATGCTGCTGTCCGTGCAATATTTCCAGATCGTCATGTTTAGGCTGTCAGTGCGTCGATTTTCACTGACAGACTGCTGTCAGGACGATATTTCCAGACTGTCATTTTAGGCTGTCAGTGCCAATCTTTGCACTGACAAAAGGCTGCTGTCAGCGCAATATTTCCGGATTGTCATTTTTAGGCTGTCAGTGCATCGATTTTCACTGAGAGACTGCAGTCGGGGCGATATTTGCTGACTGTCATCTTAGGCTGTCAGTGCCAGGCGTTCACTTACAGACTGCCGCTGTTAGACCGACATTGTTAGGGTAATGCTGGCAGTTTCCCTGACGTTGTCATGATGCTACTAATACGACATTGCAATTGTCAGGATCTCCTTGATCTTTGTTCCCAGGACTAAGACTGCCTTGGTCAAACACCAGGCCTTTGCCGTCGTGGGTCTATCTACCTGGAATGACCTTCCTCCATCATTAGGCCTAAGGGCCAAACTGCTTGTAATGACCGGCTTCTACATCAACCTCTAGCTCTTCAAGAGGCATTTCTTTTCCTCGGTGTCTCCGTGCCGCGAGCGCCTCTGAATAGTTTTTTTGTTGTTCTGTGAGAGGCGCTATATAAACCTAAAAACACGATGCGATGCGACAAAGATCTAAAATGGTGAACAGATATTGTATGTAGGTCCATACTAATTAAAACCTATTTAGACTTAAGGTGATTCCAGAGTATAAACGCTCGATTACAGTACAGTACATTACATTAACTGATTACGATTTTGATGCACCAGCAGTTGATTCTTTGTGCATTAAATACCGGATCCAGAGAATTTACTATTTACAATGATAATAATAATTACAATTATAATAATAATTACTAGTCGATGTATTGTGATATTTGAGACTTCTAAAGAGCCTAAACAATGGAAGTCGCAGGAACCGGCTTATTCACATGTCTTAGTCAAAACCACAATTGATTTGTAGAGTGAATTCGGTTCAAGGTGAAGATGACCACAGATTGTGACCACATATTAGCTAAGTAATTAACATAAGCTATTTCACACACTCTTAACGAGTCTCATCTCAACTGACTTCTAAATCATACTCATCAATATCAGATGATAATGATGAGTATTTACGCTATTCTTACCAATATTCTTAATTAACGATATTCCTAATAACAATTATTTAGTCCTAATTACTATTATTCTTAATTCAATAAGCAACTTCTGTAGTGCAGACTCATAATGCAGGACAATACATTTGAAACCACACTTGGAAATGAAGCCAGAATCAGGCAGACCCTCTGTCTGTCTCTGTCTCTTTCCAACAGACACAGATCTGAATTGTACAACCAACCATTGACATAGTTTTTCGGATAAATGGGAACTGCACAATCAAAGTCGCTAATTCGGATCGGTGAAGACAGGGCAAGTAACTAAGTAAAGGCGATTTCCCCAGCTCAAAACGCCGTTTAATCTCTAGAGAATTTGTTTATGTGTCAAGAAAGACTCATTAATTAATAGAAGACAGGGCCAAAGAACAATGGATGACATTCTGGTGAGAAGAGTAGTAGCAAGCGATTCCACCCCCTCCCAAAGGCTCCACTCACTAGGCTGGGTGTTGGTTAAATAAGTTGTAGGACAGGATTGTCAACTTGCATTGTTGTCAAACAGTTAAATTCGACTGCAATAACTTCTCACCATCAGTTCATACAATACCTGTAGTCATACAGCAGTTTTTCAGTCGAAATCACTAAACGAAAATTATTATTATTAGACACAAAAACATTCAAATAAAAGCCAAGCTGTGCTCAGTGCAGATCAGAAACGTTAACTAGCGCCTCAGAAATTGCGACACAACCTGCTGGTCTCCTATAAACGTTAAAAAACATGTCAGTAGGGTTGATTCTGTGCACATTACACCAAGCGCTTAAATCCACAACGAACGAAAAGTGAGCGGCAGATGTCACGGAATTCCCTTTGGAATGATGAATGACAGTGAATCTGCAGTTGCTCCCCAATCTGCTCGGTAGAGTTGAAATATCGTCACCCAGGTCGTGATTATGGCAATCCAAATTACAGTACCAACCATGGATCGAATGACGTCTGAAATATAACAGGAAATGGCATATCATCAATGGATTGGTTTGGTAAGGGGTCGTCCATAAAGAACATCTGCAAAAAAACCTACTCTTTTCACTCCTTACCCCTTGTTCGCATCACACATGTGTCAGCCACCATTGCAACTGCTGATAATTATTTTACTGCATTGATTTTAATAGATATTTATTGACAAAGAATTAAATTGAATAAAAGCTATGTAAAAAACTCAAATCTAATAAACACTTAGGGCTCATCCATATATTACTTCCGAAAAAATCGGATTTTTGGATCCCCCTCCGCCTGTTGCATCACCTACATTTCATGGACCCCCTCCCCATGCGTACGTACATTTGAGCTCTACCCTCTCCCATTGCAAAGGTTAAATAGCTAAAAACATCCATAAAACATTGATTTTACCATAGGCTATTTTTTTTGTTAAGCATAATTTTTAACAGCTTAAAGTTGTTAACAGTTATGTAGAATTAAAACACTAACAACACTTGCATTTGAAACCGTCTTAATGCTACATAAAATTGATTAAGCAGGAATATGGTCAGTTCTGATTTAATATTCTGTATTGTGGACGTCATAATTATACAATTGTATTTGCGTACGTACATATTTTCGGGACCCCCTCCCCCACCATACGCACCCGTACGAACAATGGCTGAATTTTGCAACCCCGCCTCCCCCCACTCTGCATACGTAATATGTGGACGGCCCCTTATTTGCACGTAAGCTCTGTTTATCATTCTCTCAAATGTGACGTATAATCCAAAGGTACTAATAAACAACTAAGACTATGACGTAACTACTATTAGACGTGATTTTGGCAAACATAAGCCTATTGCATTATGTAAGTGTATTGTATTATATAAAAGCATCGTAATTGGTACAGACAGGTTCGTATCTGTTTCTGTTGTTCGAATGGTTCCCTGATGAACGCCTCTCGCAAGAACCAGACACTGTTGACGAACCACAGGAACGGGAGCAGAGCAAACCCACCTGCCAAAAAATAACTCACACTTACAAGGCACCTGCAAAATGCAAACATGTATGAATGTAAGTGTATGTATGCATGTGTATGTCTGTGTATTTGTATGCATGTGTATGTATACATGTATGCTTTAGTTATGTATGCATGCATGCATGGATACATTCGAACCCACAATATTAGGAATAAAATACAACAAAACAAACAGTAGGCCCTACATCAAGCAGAGGAAACAAAGGCCAAAAAACTAGACAAAGTAAACATTACCATAGTAGTACTTTCGGCACAGGTCAAGTTTGTCTTCATCCTTAATTCGCTTCAAATCCATCGTAGTCTTATATCAACTGTTTCTGATCTTTGCACCTGTCAGAAAAACAAACATCAGAGGTGAAAATATGAGGCTAAAATGCCATCAATAGGCAGTCCTCATAAGTATAATATCAAATGTTATAATTTTTGTTGTGAGGTAGTCATGATCTGTTGGGGCTTTTAAGACATGTCAGAAACAATAAACTCAATGCCTGGAACGGTTCATAATTCAAGAAGGTCTGGATATTATCCTTTTTATTGTACGAAGATTTTTAGAGCGCAATTTAATATAAATAAGTATACAGGAAATGCGAAAACATTAAATTCATAAGAGTTTACACTTAATTAACACATAAGGTATGAGTTCAGCTATTAGCCATATGCTTTTAGAGTCTCCTATTAGCTATGGCCAATTGTAAATTTGTTTCGCTTCTTCGTTG
The DNA here is from genome assembly GCA_959347315.1 of Bimastos eiseni. Classification (NCBI taxonomy): domain Eukaryota; kingdom Metazoa; phylum Annelida; class Clitellata; order Crassiclitellata; family Lumbricidae; genus Bimastos; species Bimastos eiseni. The sequence continues at coordinate 1,411,801 of OY365811.1, forward strand.
ATCAAAGTTGTGAATTGAACGCATCCATGATCCCTCTAACAATCCAGCACCAACACCAACTTCTGGCGGGTTATATTGCCAATCAATTAATCATCTCTCAATTAAAATTACGGAATGTGAATTAATAGGATGAATTGTAAAAAATCAAAGCAAATGGGGAAATTGGTAACTAGCAACAAGCTCTCAGCCCCGAAAACCTGTGTCAGGGTCGTTAATCTTAAAAATGCCGATATGCTGAAAATACAGCGCATACTCCAGTGAACAAGCTTCGCTTTTATGGGCGCTAATCAAATGTCAAGACTACAATTCAATTCAATGCGGTGAGTCATTGAGTTGAACAGAACTCATTCACGGTGAAGCCATAGACGAGGACGGGATCGTAAACTGTATTCTTTTTCGTGTTACAGGCACAGATTAAAAATCACACATAAAATCCAAGCCTTGACTGCTTTATATTGCGAATTCACAAATTATTGTACAATTTCTATATCAAAACAAAAGAAAACACCTACAATAACATCAACGCGGAACCGGATACCGACTTCATCGAAGACTGCAGTCCTGCCTCTCAATTTTGTCATTAAATTATGGTCTGTCTCACGTACTCTCCGAGCACGTACATTTAGCATTTTGAACAGACACGAGTAAGTATGTATGTATGTATATTCTTTAATGCCGTCTGCAAACGCACTGCCGATACAAGAGATTGGCTTTCCTTGTTATGTCAGGCCTTTGTTGCAAGCCTGTTTCATATTACTATACAGATTACTAACATTAAATACTAGGGCCAAGAGATAAATATTTTCCCAACCCATTTGGCAACATCTGCTATTGCTCGTTATACATAGGCCTATTGCAGTTCGAACATGCGCATCTCTTACGATAATAAACTATAAACAGCTTGATGAATGAATCTTCCTACCTTTTTGCTGTATTGACGATTTCTATATAATCATTAAACTGTAACAGGAAAGTCTTTTTAACCGGATCTATGACTACCCAGGATGTGACTAATATTAAGATGTCAATAAATGCTAGGAAAGACTCAGAGTTGCTATGAGTGTTGCTGGCCTGCTGGGCAACTGGGCGACGCAAAACCCGAAGCGCTCGACTTGTAGTATTGAACATTTTCATCACAAGTTCAAGTGTACGGGTTTCTGTAACCAGTCAGAGGAACGTTTTCGTACAGTCGGTTGGAAAATAATCACGTTTTTCAACCGTAGAACATAATCACTATTCACCCAATAGAACCTTATTCACACAGGCCTACTTATCATTAGGGCTGTCGAAAAAAGTTGAACTCAGCCCGGGTACCCGTCGACTCGCGGAGCGGGTACCGGGACACCCGACCGCGCGATCATTTTTTAGGAAATATAGAGAATTGTGACCTTTAGAAATGTCGGGCACGGGTCCGAGAACCGATTTCATTGCCAGGGCAGTCAGCTTCGGCGGGTAGGCTACCCCGGTGCTCGTTGACAGTCTTACGTATTATTCGCCCTATATATATATATATATATATATATATATATATATATATATGAACTTATTCAAAGATTCGTTTTTCACCCGTCAGTCAAGCCTCATTTGCAGGTAATAATGATTAACCGAAATAGCAAGAACAATGCCTCTAATGATATTATAAATCCATTAATGATTAACTTAGTATTGATTGAAGAACAGGATTAGCCTAAGTGACGGACCCGGCCCGTAATCTGGCGTTATGATATACTCCAACACAAAATCTAAGTCAAGGAGACCTGTTTACTCTCGAACGCTTAATACATAATTTCTTAAAATATCAAAATAATTAAGTCCTCAAGAGCCAAGTCGAGGATAGGGTATTTATGTTACAGTGGAAATTAGGCCTATCATTGGTGATTTTGGGGTGGTTCGGAATCAGACCCTGCAGAACTGGTTTTCAATTAATTAAAAGTAAGCTAATTATCCTTTATTTAACCAACTACATATCAGCCGCTTGGTGTATAATAAATTATCCGTTCCTGAAGACAATTTCAGATAGAGGTCTAAAGTTAATGACAGTCGGAACACAAATCGAGTTCAAGTTAGAGTTAGAACTTGAGTCACAGTAAAAGCGTGTGAGATTGAGATGGCGTTCAAGTTAGACTCATTGGGCTTGAGCAAGCGTTAATGTTTTGAGTTTGAAATTTAGTTAAGTTGGGAGTTAGAACTTTACAATGAGGATGCGAGTTAGAACCATGAAATATTATAACTCAATCGCAAGAGTCGCCTCTAAGAAAGAATCCGAGGATCTCTGGCACTTACTTAAGAAGATGCTGATCCGCTGCGTCAACGTCCGCAGCCTCCATCCTCATCAACCAAGGATAAACTGCGACTGAATCGGAAGCTGACTGAAGGAAGATCAGCTGATGCTCATCTACAGATGCGGAAGGGATACCAGCCTCAGTAACCGCATCAGTTGCATCCATCGCTTCATCGTGCTCATCCAATAAAACAGACAAATATTTAATAATATGGCATATAGACAGATAGATTCGAGGCGCATAGTATAAATTATATAAGTGAAATATATATTATATATACACATGCACAGATATAATATATACATATGTGCATATATATATATATATTTGGTGCATATACTTTATGTGTAACATATGCGTATAAAATAAATGTTTATAAATGTATTCAATATTATTCTTATAGAAGACTTAAAATTTATTTTGATTATATAAATATTTATATAATACACACATGTGCCCAGAAGCGTAAAGCAAAAACAAAATAAATTATGTATGCATCTATGTATCTATGTATGTATGTATGCATTATTCGCCTTGTCTAAATTTATGTGTTTAATTATGTCCTGTACAGTTCGATAAAAAATATACTTGGTGTATGAGGCCATTGATCAGACTAGTTTTCTGGTAGCAGAGGAGGAGGAGGAGAAGGAGAAGGAGAAGGAGGATTAGAAAGAGGAAGTGGAGGAAGAGTGTCGTGTATACCGTTCTTTATCGTCCGTGTCCGTCGTTGACCTCTGTAGAATAGGTCGTCGATGTTTATACTCCGTCACATGCAGGTTGTCTGCCTTCACTCTGCGTTTATCATTCTATTACTCCTAAACGTCTCTTTCTGCCTTTCTGTCTGTCTGTCTGTCTGTCTTACTCTCTTATATTTAGTCAGGCTCATGAATTCTGCTCGTCGTGGTTTGTATGGTAGGAAATAAGAATGAAGCTAAGAGTTGAAGGATGGAAGGAAATAATGAATGAAAGGAAGGAAGAAAAGAAGGAAGGAAGGATGTAAGGAATAAACGAAGGAATGCGAATGAATAGTTTGAAGATAAATGGTTCAGGTGGATGAATGAATAGATGGTTGCTTAATTGATTGATTACTTGATGGATGGGTTAAAGAAAAGGAAGAAGTAAACAAGAGTTGGTTGAATGTGTGTGAATTGGGATATGGACATTGGTAGACAAATGAATGTGGATTGGTGGATTGATTGGCGAATGCTAATTATAAATAACTCTGATCGATTATGGTTCCAATGAGCCTTTCTTGAGGCGGACCCATAATTTGCATAATACGATGACAAGCACATTAACAAATGTGAATTTTTCAATAACCTAATTGATTTCCAATGACCAGAAGCATTGGACGAATTAAAGGACTGAGAGTGGCCAGAGGCACACACACACACACACACACACACACACACACACACACACACACACACACACACACACACACACACACACACACACACACACACACACATATATATATATATATATATATATATATATATATATATATATATATATACATGCCCACGGGCCCAGCCATTTTTAGATGCCCGAGCCGAGTGCCGATCAACATGCGAGGGTGTAGTTAATCTATTCTGCTGTAGCTAAATCCAGAATCGCCAGTATTTTCATTTTTTAAAGGTAATTTAGAGGCCCGTGAGGCCGTGACTGTTCTTCTCTGCAGAGCATGGTCCGATTTGTGAAAAAGAAACAAGGCGATCGATCGGCTGACGAGAATTTCTCTGAATCTGAAGAATTTCCCACTGGGCCTATACATCAACGCCCTTGTGGCTGAAGCTGGAGGTCCACCCCCCCCCCCCCCGACAAATCGGACGTTGTCTAGGGTCCCAGAATTTCTGTCGCCGCTTTAGACAACAGATCGACCAGCTAATAACAAGGACCACAACGTAGTAAACACGCTTTCAAAGACTGTCTGAGTTGGTTGATACGATATTTTGACATTTTCAACTCTTACACATAAGCACCTTTTCTAAACTTCAAAACGAGTCACGCATGTATGCCTTCAAAGGTCTTTGAACCATGCACTCAAATAATCGAAGGGAAGCATAATGTATATTGGGGCGTCTATAGAGGGGTGTAGTCCGCAAAGGGTGACATCTTTAGACGGCCACTAAAAAATCTCCAGGTCCCTGGGTATTTAACCCATACCCTCTCTCACGGCGGGCCTGAGCGTAGGCCCTTACCGATATAAGCTCGGCTGTTGTTGTGTTTGGTGAGTTTTGTTGAATGTATCTTGTGTATTAGAGTGTATTCATCAATTACTGTTGGTTCTGTCTGAACATCCATGCAAATAGACTCCGCTAAGAATAATATAGATCGCCTATTTCTATCAGAGGGCTCTGGTACACACCATAACATCCTCTTCCATGTGAAACATTACTCATCACTCTGTTTACTTCAGTGTGGTATTAATCGTCAAAAACCGGGTTCTCTGGTGGGCTCCCGCTGTGGCACTCTGCGGGTCAACAAATGTGGTTGTTTGAGGATAGAGGCCTGTACATAAAGAAGCCCCACGTGTGCAGAAAACAATCGTTGCTGGTCTGCTATTCATATTCTCTAATGAACTTGTGCCTCGATCGCTGTTTGATTTCGCTCGTAAATAGTTCTGATGACGTCGTTTTGATAGAATTATTCACAGTTTAAGTTTCAACATTCAAGACAGAAAGAAATTAACATATAAATTGATATGATATATTAAAGCTGACGCAAAGGATTTGTTCTCAGAATATTCTAAGAATGTTTTCTTCCGACATGAAAGGTTTGGGCACGGGACCCTCCAACCCAAAGAGTGGCGAATATGGGTGCCCTACGTCCATAAAGTTACTGCGCCTTGGGGACACGGTATAAGAAGGTAACTTATTGTGCAACTTTAAGAACTTTGACGTTGCGAATTGCAATGTAATGCATTGTAAGACGTGGCATAGTTTCTTGATCAACATAAAACCATGTCGGGGAAATGAAGATTATCTCCTCCGCGGCTTTTCTCGGGTGATGCACGTCCGAAACCTGGAATAAGAGAGGGCGACGCAAATAATTTTTCCAGACTGCGTTAATAAATAGTAGTTAGACCTACGTACTACAATACTCCGCCTCGATACGTTACTATTTTGGTGCCAGCGTGAATCCTGGATAAAGGAGGGGGCCAAACCCTTCTTCTTTTCTATGACACAATAAATACTTTAGCATCGGCAATGACTCCGTTTACAACGGCGGCAGTACTATGGTAGTGCCAATTGTGACTAAAACAGAAGGATGACGCAGATAAATATTTGTTACGACACGTATAAACAGACAATTAGGTAGGTCTGCGTGCCAAAAGAATGGCGCAGGATATGGGACCGTGAAGTAGGGTGAGACATCGTTCCGCTTCGATGCGTTGGAAAGTATGTCTGCTATCGGTGAGTCGTTCTATACCATAGCAGACTAGAATAGTTCGCGTGTAGTGTGATAATTTGCAATGTAGGATGTCTATAGAAGTATACATGCATCTATAAAATCTTTGTAATTGGCCTCTTCGTGTAGGGTAATCTGAACATCCATGCCATCTGTCAGCTGTCGACGGGAATCCATTAGTTGGTTCCACGCCTGGTCACTCGTCAGCTTACTGTGCACAGTTTTGCTGATGTAAGTTACTCGTTCACGATGATATTTAACATCATGTAAACCAGGGCAGAGGCGATGTCTCTCAAAATCTCTGAGTAGATATCGGCAAGTGGCGCGACACAAATGTTTGATTACATTACATTGCAATCTCTGCGATGTACCTCTTGATGTATGGTAATCTCTGCAATGTTCCTGTTCTTTAGTCACATGCCACCTAATGGGCATTTGGCAATACGTTGATGCCCTTCCACCAGCGTCCAAGTAGCGCTTGCGTGATTTTTTATTATTTATAATTGTAGCCAAATCTCGAGATTATATACAGAGCTTGGATTTAGAGCATGGGATATCGTTTAAGCCAGATTGTAATTACGATGGATAGTGATTGTTATCACATAACTATATATATATATTATATATATATATTATATATATTATATATATATTATATATAACATATATTATATATATAGCGCCACTTCGGCAGAGAATGACCCGAGGCGCCTCATAAATAATGACGGAAGGCAGAGATCAATCTGAACGGCTTCAAGCGCTTGTGGAACGGATGTAGTAGTTTTAATTTTGCGACACTGCGTGAAACAAAAATAATAAGCGACACCCGCCTCCTTTATCCAGGCTTGAGACTGGCACTGTCAGAATGCAAGCAGTGGAGGAGTTCTTGCGTTGAAGTAAAGAGAAAGAAAACCAAGAGATTTAAATCCTTGGCAAGTTCTTTCATTCCTCACCTATCCATGGTGGCAGCACGAATAAATGGTTTAATAGTCCATCTGGCTGTGAGATACACGCATCAATCCCAGGCCGAAAGAATAGCCCCAGATTCAGCGAGGCGGAACTGAGAGCGAGCATTGCTTCTCACGCAACCGTAGCGTCAACAGCCAAGGGCTGACACAGGTACAATAGACCCGTCTGGCCAACACTGCAGGTATTGGCCTACCGTTGCTATCTTCGCCTGCTTCGCCTTAGGTGATCTGGGCCGCGCATGCGCGATGGCGATGCTACCTGTTTCTACCTGAGTAGTGAGTGAGCAGGACAGTCAAAATGGAGACCATGGAGATACGAGCGTTTTCGGTGCTTCTGCTCCTGTCTATCGGTGAGTCTGGCAATTCTGAGAATCTTGTCTGCAATCGTGGATGCTAGTAATATCGAGAAGAAGCCCATCAGTGGTATCCCGTGATGCTGCGCTTGGTCTTGCAATTTGGCAGATAAATTGATTGTCGTTCGTGATGAGTCTATTGTTGTGAGGTTGACAGGTATGCGTCGTTTATGATCCGTCGCTCAGGTGTGCCTCAACCTGGGCCATGGGTTGAGACTTGAGACAGGGCGTTGTGTTCTTAAAAATAAGAACCAAAACGAATAGCTACATATTATGGCGGTGTCTTCTACATCCTCTGAAACCTCTCATCATTTACGGACCTAGTGGCATTCGCTCTATATTAACGGATTATCCCTCCGGAATGTGACGCAGCAGTCATGAGTCAGCGGGTACCTGCGTTTGACGCTGGTGATCAGCGCAGGGCACTCTCTTATTCACGAGGGCCTCAAGACTATCCAGTGCCTCGATTAGTCTGTCTTTATCTGGTCAGGGTTAAAACTAAGGGCTCTTGGCGAAGGAGCTTTTTCGGTTCAAAATTCACTCACAATGTACGCATTCCTTCTGCACCGTTACTTCTGTCATTTCGTTGACGACATGGTATTCGCCTTTTAACATTGCTTATCATCCATAGCTTTATCTTGCGGATGTTAATCCGATTGCCTATGGAAGTTTGAATAAGTTGCGCCATCGGCTCAAGCCTTGTGCGCCTATTAGTGCTCATTTGCGAAAATCAATAATGTATTGCAATGTGATGTGATCAAACATTTATATAGCGCCCCTCAAGATATCTCTTCGGACCGACTTTTGTAGACATTGTTTCAGTAATTGTCGAGCTCACTTTTACGATTATTGCAAGTGGCAGAAGATATCCTGATTCAACTGTTATACAGGGAGATGCAGTCTACACTTGTGAATAGCAGTCTATCAGCTTAAAGTAATAGGACCTACACGTATGCCAGATCATTAGAAGACTTTTGATTCGATTGCGTTTCATTAGATGGGTTTCAAGTGTTTCATTTTCTACGCAACTGGTCATCTGTCACCGACTCACTTTAGTGTAGGATGAAAAGTTACTTATTTGCTGAAGTTTTATTTGGCTGCTCATATCTGTGCTTATGTACCCCCCTGCTTAGGTGGATTCAGACTGGCTCTGACAGAAACTCATCCTCTACCGATCAATGTGACGCAATATGTGGGTACGAATGTCGTCATCGACTGTAGTTCAGTTTCAAACCAATTGGGTGTTGGTCAGCCTTCCTGGGTCAAGGATCGCAAAAGGACCGTCGTATACAATTCGCAGACCGGGATCAACTTAGATTCGAGTAAATACTCGATAGGGAATGGAAACAACACTCTCACAGTGATGAATGCCCAACTGACAGATGCAACAACGTATTGTTGTACCATTGGTTTGGACGATTACTGCTCAAACGTTGTTCTGATAGGTACGTTACAGGCTTGGTCATTTCCTAAAACGTCTGTATTTTAGTCAGTGAGCGATTTCGAAATGATGATGTTTCACGTTTACAACGCTACGAAATTAATACTTGATATATCACTCTTTCCAACGCATCGCTGGCGATGAGCAATAATTATTGTGCTTCCGGCACTCACTATTAGACATTATCTTATCATCTGGTAGGCCATTGCAATTATACATTGTTTAGTGTTCCCTATCGTGTCTCATAGTCACAACTATTACTAAATTGACCGAACATGTTTTAGATTTCTGGGTGGATTGGTGGTTGATTTCTATGCACAGTGTTTGAAACTCAATTTAAACCAGCCTAATTTTCAAACCATAACGTGTCTTCAGCTAGACAGTTGCTGTAGCCTAATCAATATGGCTAATGACTAAGTTGCTCATCTGTGGGTGATGGATCTTCAAATATTTACAACTCTGAACACTTACGAGTAACTGTAGAATCAACATCAGATTTATTCGCTAATGGCTTTTGGGACAAGTAAGCCTAAAAATGTTTGTAACAATAATATCGTTAGAAACATTTTATAAGGCCATTCACATATTTAATTGCCTCAATTTATTAAAACAGTAACCGATTTATATGACGGGTCAACTCATTTAGCTGACGGATCCCATAGATCTCAATACCAACGTTGCTTTTGATAATCGTATATTAGTGGTCATTGCTAAATGACTGTTGATATAATATTCAATGCTATGTTCCTAATTTCAGATTCTCTGATGGCATGGGTGAACCCATCAAATGGTGTTGGAGTTAATGATAACGTCAACCTCACTTGTTATTTGAGATACAATGCTCCACCCATGGATCTTGATTCTCCTTTTCCACTTTCGGAAGAACAGGAGCCGAACTTGTCAATGTCCATTGGGAGTACCCTAATATCGAGCGACATGACAGGAGATCAGGTCGTTGGCACATACACTGTTCCCCACAGCATAACTCTTGTGAGTAAAGACTTATCTGAACGTCAACTTTAACAACATTATTTTATTCAACGGATTTATGCATTCGTCGGCATGGCCATTTGAGATGTCATAGAGATGCCCCTGCTCGTCACCGTGTCTAACACACATGCACACATTGCACAGTGCATATAGTATTCGCATATTTGTGTGGATAAAGCGAGTTTCATTACAAAAACGAGGGAGGTCTTGGAAGTGGGAGAACAGGATTGATTATAGGATAAGAATTTTTGAAAAGGCGATACTTCAATTTGGAGTTGAAATAAGAAAACGGTGATTGAGTTTTGGCATTGAAGGACACATATGACGGAGTGGTGGGTGGCCGTTGAGCAATGGGTAGCACACTGGCGTGCAGAGAGGAGGAAGTGAGCTCTCTTCCAGTTTCCCATTAAGGTTGACTAGTCCTTCTTTCACTAGGCGGCTATGTTGGCATAAATCAGACTATGAGTTAAATTCGGTTCCCATAATAGATTGTCATCATTCGCTCACACTACACATGTAGTCATACTGTATTTGTCAGTTTGACAATTAAAAACGATTTTATTGTGTTTATATTATAATGTGTGGAATTTTGGAAACGAGACATAATTGGTGCATATCCTTGCATTTCTACGTTGCCAGTACCCTATCCTTATACAGAATAACAGGAAGTGTACACACTGCAGTACTGAACCAGGTGCAAGCACCAGAATATGATCTGATGATGCAGGTACCCATTAGTAAAATGAGTTATACCTCGTCATAATATCAGTATTTGATATAGTACCCTGCCGCAGTCTCAGCACTTGTCTCAATTACTAAGACTGTGCAAATACTAAAAAGACGACGAAGAAATATGTGGGGAGTTAATAAATTAGCATCTTCATTCTTTTGGTTGACTTTCTGCACGGAATTTGTCACTGCGATTGTTCTTGTAGTCCTACAACAGAACCATTATTCAAGCTGATGCGGGAAAGAATCTGACGTGCCAGGTTTCATCCGTAAGTCCATATTGGACAAACATGACATCCACTCCTATCAATGTTAATGGTGGGTGGACAACTTCCGGTTCTTAGTGGTTCATCTAAAAAACCTATAGTACTACAGTAACAGAGCTTATATGTATACATTGTGCATGTTTTAGAATAGAGCCTCATAGGAAATGGAGCCCCTCAGATTTAGAGGGTCCTAATTATCCGTGGAATAGAATCGAACAAGCTAACGGACATATATATATATATATTTGTATATATATATACACTAGCTGGGAACCCGTCGTTGCACGGGTTGAGACAGGGTGTCCCAGGTGTTCCTCGAGCGAATGGCGAAGGTTTCGAGTGAATAGCTGTAAAAGTGTGGAAATGCATAAACGGAATTGTATACAGACACTGATGCGTACAAAGTACATACCCACTGTGCAAACGATGGCCAACTACTGCTACATGTACGATATCTCCCAAACTGTAAAAGAAGAAGCGGTGTGGCAGACAGATATCACGTGCACATGTCGGAAAATGTACAGTAGGTGACACGCCCCTGGCGAATAAAAAGGAAACTTTCCTTTATGAGTCTTAGCACAGGTTTTTGGACCTGGAGACTAGGAAGAGGACGGCCGCGGGGTTCACCAAACCCTCGACTGCGTGTCCAAGGTGTTCCCCTAGCCAACGGTGAAGGTTTCGAGTCAATAGCTCTAAAACTGTGCAAATGCATAGCCGGACAGACAGACAGAAGCACACACAGAATCCTCTCTTTATATTTATGTATATATATATATATATATACATGGAAATATAAGTAATATTTCATTTATATTATTTAAAAGTCAAGTACCGTTTAAATAAAAATACTACTAACTGCTCTGTGAAATCGTTCAACTTATCAAAACTCGTACTAGCTAGAGCAGCGCTTTTGCACGTGCCTGAAAAGCGATGTATAAATGTTTTGCTCAATTGCACTACGTTCTATAGACGTTTTGGAAAGATTTTTGGGGTACTGTACTCTTCAGGACAAAACGTTGGGGTACAAGACTTCAGATGTCGTCCACTAAGATTTCGCATATAGTTAGAAACGACTGATGCTTTAAGTTGTGGGTTTGAACCTCTCAGTGTAATGTTCAGAGAAGGTTAAACCAAAGATCGTCATGTAGGCCTAGTTTGTGTGAAACTTTATACAACTGCATTTTCTTCTTAGAATTCTGCGTCGAATGACTTGAGAGATATTTCCGAAGACCTCTAGATAGTTTTCTTCACTTCCTTCATTTGTGGTATAAAAAATTAATTCGGTTTTCAGTTGCAACCAAGATCGCCGCGATCATGTATCCAAACGGTAGCAAGAGTAGCAACGACGTCTACCCTGTCGGTTCTGTAATCTTCTGCGTTGGCGATGGCTTCCCAATTCCAACTGTCCAATGGTTAGATGGAAATAACCAAAATGCCGTTCTCCAACAGAGCATAGGAAACGTCTCTTGGACAGCAACCCAGCAAGGCACATTCCAGTTGAACTGCTCTGCCTGGAATACACTCAGTACAAACAGAACTTACAATGGTACTCGTGTAATAGGTAAGCAGTTTCGATTCCGAGTTGCCGGTCCCTCTTTCAAAAATATAACCGGTCAATTATGATGTTGACGAAAGAAATTAGTATAATTATTAATTACATAGACATATATGTTTCAAAGTTTTCTTTACCTGCAGACTCGCTTTACCGCGTGGAAGTGGTGCATCGCTGTTTGACGTCTTATTAAAATTCGCTAGTGAAGCTACTTGCTCTATATGTGCGGTGTTAGCATTTTTCCGTTTTCAGCTATTCAATGCAAATAATGATTCAAGGAAGTAAACGTAACCTCTTTGTACCTAACTGTAGTCTGTACAAGCTGCAGTATTCCAAAGGTGTTGTGTGTAACGAAAGTTGAGGGCCACTATAGGACCAGCCGTTGAGTTTCTTTTTGTTACTGTTGCGTGTCACTTCTAAATATGATTAAACTGGAGATTTTACACTCTTCACGGAGATCAAGTTTTTGACAACAATGCTATTCGAAGCTTCTCCGAAAATCACCAAATAATCGCATAAATATCTGACCAAGATTGTTAACATAAACTTGTCGACTTTTGCAAGCGAAATCAACATTCATTACGTAAATATTTCTGCTGTTGAAGATTCATTGATTGATTGATTGTTTTCTGTTCACAGTTGGAGCTGGTGCTTCCATTCCAGCACCATCTTGTAAGAGTTACTTTATGTTACTCGTATATTGGTATCTGTAAAAATTACCTGCGAACTTCTACATCGTCGGTGTATACTAAAGCTCCATACAGTAAACAATACATCGATTAATAGTTGTTACTAAGCAAACCCATTGTCTTGTATAAATACATAAACTTGTTTGAATAATTATCACAATAGTCCACAAAGAAGGCATCTTCCACGATCCCCTTCCAAATCACGTTGGTAGGTTGCTCTTGAAAAGTACCTTGGCTCCTGTTAGCACTAAGGTACTCCTATCTGTCTGGATTGGTAGTCAGATTATTGTTTCTTAGTCATATTAATTAATTTCTGCCGTTGAATAACTTCTTTCGACGCCGTTGTCCTGTGTATGTCGAAAGCAGCTCTTGCCAATTTACTCCTAGAGAATATTCTCAAAAATGCTTATGCAAAGATAAGGCACCACATACATGTCTTACAAACCCCTGTTGATACCTCTAAGAGGCTTGGTCTGCTGAATTGTGCTCATTTATGTAAGGTGTAGTAAACTGGTCGGACACTGTCCGATTAGTTTTAAGCTGGTCTTCTTACGCGAGGACTACGGGTTCGACCCTTCTTATCTGAGACGGTTACTGACTAATGGAACCTTGAGCAAGTTCTTCGTTCACACAATTGCTCGGTATCATCGTTAGATGTTGACGATGACTAATAACGTCATCTAATAACAATTAGCGTTATAACACTGGTCCAAGAGAATTTGAGAGGTTACTAAAATGGGCTAAAATAAAATTCCATGTTAAAGACAAGGGCATATGTTTTATATCTCAATTTGCATTTGTACATATTTTCCAACCAACGCTGTATAAGGCGTCCGCCAAGGAGTAGCTGTTGTATTATTACTATTATTATAATTCTGTAATAGTCGCCACGCTTTAATTACTCTATGATCCTGAAATATAAGTAACGCTGCTGTTCTTAAAACTTTTTGCAGCATCCGGTAATGTCGGACTTGGTGTTGGTCTTGGAGTGGGACTTGGTGTTCCAATTCTCATTGGACTCATCGTTCTTGTTGTCATCTTGGCCAGACGTAAGTTGTTCTGTGTGTACAATGAAGCTTCCATGTATCGCACACCATTATTTTCTGTGTCACACGTAGGACCTTTAGAAACCAGGACAACACTATTCAGCTTCATCTTTCATTCATTCTGTTGCTGTCTCAAGTTTCAGGACCGTGAGCATAGAGGATTCAATTAAGCACTGATTCGTTAGTGGTGTTCCGAATATGGTTGCAGAGAATTCATTTATCAGTCAGAGGTTCAACTGTACAGGCAGCAGTATCTGAACGTGACAAGAGAACAGATTAAAATACAATAGACATTCATGTATCATTGTTTAAGGCCCTTGAAATATAATATCTATGTCCATGATACCGAACATCCTAAATATGCAAATTCCACACGCACCTTTGTAAGCCTTGCATTATATATTAAATCGCCTTTAAAGAATATTCACGTCTATTTAAAGGATTATACTGGAATATTATAAATTTATGCATATAATCAAATCTAATCTAGAAGCTTCTATAGCGTCATTATAATGATGTATAACGCACTGGTCGATGGTCGTTTTGAGTGAAATTGCACATTCCCTGGTGAATGTGCGATTTCTCTGACTACTGCTCTTTCAAGAAATTCCAAGTTTTTATCGTCGTACGATCACGATTCCAATTATAGATTTAATATTTTTGTCTTCATTCCATCCGGAACAGGTAAGAAGAAGGCATCGAGTCCTTATCCTGTCAAGCAACCGGAAACGAAGGCAAAGAGTCCAAATACAGGAAAAGCACCAAATGGAAAGAACGGCGACCCAACGGCTGTACCGAGGAACAACGTAAATCCAAATCCTAACCCAACTTATACCACCCCAGTGATGCCGGAGCAGACGGGTAACTCTGCCCCAAGGAACGTGCGAGACAGCCCGGGATATGGAGACCTTGGGGTACGACACATTGGAGGCAGCGGCAGTAACCCCCATCTCAACGAATCATTTGACAGCAAAGCAGATGCCTCTTTTGACAGTTCCCGAAACCATTCTGCAGGGGGTAACATTGCCTATAAGCCTGGCCGCACGAATCAGTCGCCATCAGCACCCAACACCTCTGTCTAATTGACTCGTCGTTGCCATGGAAATGGGCATCGGGTTACCTAGCAACCGCATCAACAACAGCAGCATCATAGACTAGAATACAGACACATGACCTGAACAAGTGTCGTCGCTTTGTGTTTATCTTATGTGATGCGGAATGGATTGAAGCGATTGTTGCTTGTCTGTCTGTTTTATTGGGTCTAACAATTATTGCAAATCATCTATAGCTTGTATTCTAACACAATTTTTAGGCCTTGTGATAGATAGGTAGGTAGGAAACAGATGAATGGATAGCTAACTAGATATATAGATGGACTTCGTTTTTTTTCGTTTTCTGTCTCTAATGGATGAACGATGTCCGCTTAGTTTATGTCTCGTAAACGGGAATCAAATGCTAAAGTTTAGGAATCTAGGATTAGGCGAATGAGTGGTTTCTCAAATTAGTTCTTGCTCTGTCATACAGGCAGAGCTTATTGTCGACTATTGCTACAACATTTACTGGGTTAAATCAGATCCGAGTAAGAAATTGTTTAATTACTTTGAAATTTAACAGGTTGAGAGTAAAGCTTTGAGACGATTTCAGACAATTTTTGAATTTGAGATGCAGAAATTGCTTTTAAAAAAGGAAATTTTGTATCAAGCTGGAACATATTAGCAAAGTGATTGTAAAGTAGTAGCTACTGGTTACAAAACTGATGGTTGAATTCAACCTGTTGAGCAATAAAAAATTATTTCCATATCTGTTAATTTTTTAAATAAGGATTGCGCTATTATTATAGGCAATGATAGCTAAAACAAAGTTAGATAAAGCAACGAACGTTTTGTGATCTTAGATCACCTAGACACGAGATACGTTTCAGGTGTAATATCACATATTATGCTTAACGGTGACATTTATTTGTTAGTTGCCTACATAGCCTATATAGATGATCTTTGTTGAGATTTTTCATTTGTCAGACTGTAACATTTGCGAACATGTTTTAATGACATTTTATTTTTAGCTATGATACTCGTTTTACATTCCATCATTTTTTTAAAGTTTTTTTAATACTCATTCAATCGTCAAAATGTTCTTCAAGTTTACACTGAAAGATGATAAAGATGTATTCTGTTAATCCCTATTGATCGCTGGAAAACAAGGAAATGCTTTTAAACTGAACAGTACCGTTTTATCTTGGACTGTTATAGTATCGGAAGTTTATATTGCATAGTTTACAACTACACACTTCTTTATATTAAAAACGAACATAAGGTTTATATGCCTGGACAATTTTCTCTCATGTTTAAATACTCTGTAATGTAAGGCTACATCTGGAATATTTATTTTGTGACAATTGTTTTTCTATCTACATATTGCATTTATTTACAACGAATTCTCTGACTAATGTTGAGTGAGTTAAAGACTGTTAATAATTATTTTGCAGTAACTCCCACTCTAGCCTGTTTCTCAAGTTAACTCGAGTGCTTTTTGTCACCTTAATTGCAGTGCAGAGTATACCTTAAAACTCTCTGTATGTGCCTTGTACAGATTACAAACCATACCACTTCAACAACGAACATGTACTAAAAATGACTGGGAGACCAATCAACTTCATCATTGAAGTGCTGACAGTCGAATGAGAACTGTTTCATTTTACACTGATAGTGAATGCACTGTGCTATGAGGCTGAACATTTAACGCTTGAAGTTGTAGATGTCTTTGAATTCCATGTCTAATACTCAAAAGGTCAATGTTATGGATCTGCTGTTTTTGTTTTTCACGTCCTATGTTTTCGTACTGTGGAGCTTTTTAGAATGTTAGAATCTGCCAATATTTGTAAAAATCTCAGCTGCTTGTTTATTTTGGAAGCCGTCTCGAAGTGTTGACTTGTGACAAGAACACCGCTTATAGTATCGTGACCATGGTTTTGTGGTCACATTGTTGAAGCTACAGATGACGCCACTGAGACTTTGAGTCACTTCAAAGGAAACTTGATGCTTTTAGTGCAGGGTAAAGGTCATGGACGGGCTTATACGACTCTGTAGACATTTATTATAGGGATTGCAATAGGGATGGCTTGCAACTTTACGATGAGTTCATGTTATTAAAATGAACTAACTTTGAACTTCTTTTGTGATCTGTCACAGTGCATTTTTTGGAATCTGGTTGTTCGGAGGCCACAATCTCAATTTAGGTCCTACCTGCAAAATGGAGGACTGTTTTTAACTTGTAAAATTAATCAAGCGTTCCACTAGACATTGTATTTCTGATTCTGACAGAGTCGTGGTTGAAACAGCGTATGATTTCAACATAGTGACTGGCGGCTTTGTATTGCAAAAATAATTCACTGTATAGGCCTACTTGAGTTTTAGCTGGCTTTTACGAATGCTTGGAGATGTTTCAATTTGGTGTGCGATGCCTGCATATAACACTGTGTGTGCGTGATGAGGTTTTCAGTAAACAATTTGGAATATCCTTGTACTTTTGTTAACTCGGACAATACAGGTGTTTAAGGACGCCTTCGTATTAGGACATCTAACGACAAAATGTTTTTGCTGCTGAAGCAACAAAAGCCGATATATAGAGTGTGTCCAGGTAAATGCATTATAAAATTATGTAGCCTACATGTACATTTCTGTGTGGTGCAGTTAATGTTGCAGACATGGTTGGGGCGTGAAGCTTCATCGTCCTCGCACGGGGAGGGTTCTGGCACTTAACTCAGAAGTTTAAGTACTGCAGATGGTTTATTTTATTTCTCACAAGTAGAGCATTCTCATGTTTTTCAGTAAACCCAATTTAACTCGAATGCTTTTTGTCACCTTAACTACAGGGCAGAATACAATAAAACTGACCGTATAATGTTTGTTTGTCCAGCCGTATGTTTTACAATATATATTCTTGAAAACGTAAGTAAAGCCGCTGAGTTATTGTTTTCAGACTGGGTCAGAGGCCACGATTATTTAGGCGAGGTTAGTGATGAAGATGTCAGAACCGAAGCCAGCGGTTGGAGAGACTATTTGGTAGATTAGACGCAATTGACACTGGCGATTTATAAAACAATCGCAGTATATCGAAACTGAATCTCCCCTCCTCCCCCCATATCTCTTGGCCACCATTGGACGTTTAGTGAAGACTCGAAATAAACTAAGGCAGCAAGAAGGCATTTCAACATATTTCAACAAAGAATCAAAATATAATAAATACATGTAAGTAGGTCTATATTAGTTAATGATGAATATATTGGATGATTCTTTGAACTTGGATTCATTGTAATTCCTATCTTAGCGATTTAAAATAACATTAAATGTCAAGAACTTAGTGGAAAAGCGATTCCTGTAGTAGACAACAATAGTATTTCTGTACTATCAATTCCGTCCTCTTTTGCGCAACCCGTGTTTCATGCTAATAGATGAACATTAGCCAGACGGTTGATTTAAAACCCTATTGAATGAGAAACCATGTTATTCCCAACGGCTTAAGATCGATCGGAATCTCCACATTGAACATCCTATCAAGACGATACTTCATCGGATTGATCGCTTGTTCAGAGATGACGGCGACATCCGTGAGTCCGGTATAGTAGAGCGGCAGAGTCAGGGTCGTCCTTACGTCTTCCTGGGTTGGGTTGAAGACCATGGCAAGCCCTCTGTTGGCGAGGAAGGGATTGACGTGCATGTAACAGTCGATTCCCTGCATGTCTGCTCTTCGCACGTGCACGATGTCGCTAGTCAGGATGTCTCTGTATCTCTTGTAAAAGTTGACCCACTTGATAACAACCGACCTGGTTTCGTTGGTGTCGTAGACGCGAGAGCCCCGGTAGCAGGCCCCAACTCCGGCCCCAAAGTATTGGGCCAAACCCCACTCGTACTCGACGATGTGCTGAGAGAGTGGCTCGAAAATGGCCTGATCGCCGCCGCCGTGGTACTGCACCAGAGGCATGAACATCCATCCGGCTGTCGGGATGTAGTGGTAGGTGTCGTCAAACATTCCCTGTCGACTGATGCTGATGTCTTGCCAGCGAGGCAGCGAGAACTGGTTCTCGTTGTAACCAAGACCTAGAAGAGCAGGAGATAAAGAAACGCAGGTCTTCCTTGTATATATATATATATATATATACATATATTCGTATATATATATTGCAAACAGTCGGCTATTTTAATAAGGCACAAACGTCGATCTGCGTGCATACATACACGCATACCAACATGCACATTAACGCATACATAAGGATACTAGGACCGAGCAGGTCATACACGTGCTGGAGTGTGTGTTAATGTGTCTTCATGTTTCATCTGAGGTGACAACAGTTACTGCAACTGCTATACAGAGGTTCGATACATTTTAATATAGTCAACGCACTTTCATAGCCCTTGTTAGCGTATAATCTGAATCCAGTTTAATATTGTGTACAACCGTAGAGAAAGATTTTGCCCATTTTATTAATTAACAAAATTAAGTCCTATAATTGGATTAAAATGAGGCTATTAGCATAGAAAAGGTCTCACTGTTTTTGTTGCCTCCCTGGTAGAAGTATTCATCTGGTTGGTGGATGTAGATTCCCTTTCCCCTCAGGACCTTGTAGTATTCCGACTGCATCTTCAACTGCCAGTAGATGGAATCATCTTGTCCTTTGTGATGCGAGTGATTCGTCGACTTGCATTCGTAGCCTGGATAGGGCCCGTCAGTCTCCACGAGGGTCACACCCGTCCGGTTGATGAAGTTGAGGGTGCGTTCTAGGAGGTAGTCGTACCACCCGGAGGCCATGCACGCCCCTTCACCACCCACGGCGCTCCACTGCTTCGGGGCGTCCCTGGTCCAAGCGATCAGGTCGTACCCTCCTACCTCGATGCCCTTTCCGTTGGCATAGCTGACATCGCTGCGCATCCGTTCCAGGTAGGCCTCATCGTGGGACTCCATGTCAAACGACGTAAAGAAGCTGAAGATGAGCATCTCGAATCCGACGTCGGATAATTGATCGACGAGTTGACGGACGGATGGCGAGTCCGTCTTGACGGAATGGAAGAAGATGGGATTCTCTTGCGTATGTGGAGCGAGGAGTCGCATCTTCCGGTGGAGGGCCAGTCCAAGGCGTTCCGGATCAGACGAACAGACGACCAATTCGTGGACACGGAAGCTGACGAAATCGGATGTAAGCGGAACGAGTCCGAACTGGAGGTAGGTGGCGTTGACTGAGGCCATGGAGGCGCCTGCCATGCCTCCACCGTGGGAACTGTCGTCGGTCAACCAGGTGACTTTCGTGTGTGGGAGGTCGTTCTCGACGTTCAGCCAACCGTTGCCTCCCTTCGACCACTCTCGGTTGACGGCCAGGTATTCGACGGTGTTGACGAGACCGCTGACCGCCGCGCCTCCCTCGGGTACCCTGGAGATGGTCACCCACTTGGAGAGCAGAGGAATGCCGTCGTACATCTCGTAGTGGACCGTGACCGTCACGGATTGGTGGCTGCTCTTCTTCGCTGACTCCGGTGCCTTGAAGAGCACATCGAGGCGAAGCCCCGCCGGCGGCCAGACGATATTCACCGGGGCGTACCTTCTGGGATGGTAGGGAAAGGGAGCCTCCGGTCTTGAGACACTGTGGGTTGAGTAGTGAAAGGCTGATGGATCGACGGCCATGTTCTCAGCCAGCGCAGTCCGGTTGAGGTACCCTCGGGGAATCTTGGCGTTGAGACCCCCGACGTCGTAGCTGATCCCATCCAGGGTGACGACCGCCTCTGGACTGATGGCCCTGAGTATGGACTGGTCCTTCTCGTAAGAGTAGAAGTCGACCGTCGCGAAGTCTGGTTTCAACAGAAAGTCACGTGAGATGAGACCGTTTGTCAGACGGATGCGATCATCGCTGATGTGGACCAACTGAGTGGGAGTGGCGATCTTCGTCACCAACCAATCGGGGAAGGCGGCCTCGACCTTCAGCGCCAGATGGAAGGCGCAGACGAATAGGCACAGGGTTAATTTCGACATGGTAGAACGGTATCTGAACAACTTTCTTAAGGCTTCTTCTTATTCGGGTTTCATCTATTAAATTAAACAAACATTGAAGAACAAAATAAATCAAATGAACAGACGGCAAATGAATAAGTAAATAAATGTAATATAAATTTATTGAGAACTAAATTAATAAATTAAATTAATAAATTTATTGAGAACTAGTAATACTTTAACAATGTACATTATAATGTTTTAGCTAAACATAAAAATGCAAACAGTACGCTGGAACACAACCATTTATCCACACTCACACACGCCTGCAAACATAGACAAACATCTCTACGTGCGTATACATCGGAGCAATGTTGCCAATTCAAGAGATCTTTAAAAAATTAGGCTTACTGTGTCCTTATACAATTAACAGACCTAATTTGTGATAAAAAATCACCAATAAGAACTAACTAAGCTGATCTAATCTAGCGACTTCTGTAGCGCATTTTCATAATGCCTAGCACAAATAACAATCAGGCTCACTTAATCTAAATCTCACGACGCGCTGCTTCTTTTGACCGCCAAAGGCAACGTTGCAATAAGGACTACACTGCGGGTAATGAACATGAAATACGATTCTTGACAACTGACCTTTTCGCAGTTCTGCTGCCCTTCTAAATAATTTCGGTGTTGTCTACTGAAAAGCCAAAACTCGCGGGCTTAAATTAGGTCCGAAACCACTTCAGACCCGATGGCACAAGATGGGATGTTTAGCTTAAGCGCGAGCTTTCGGCGGTGTAGACCTGAAGGGTATGGGAGCTACCCCATCCACATCACGTGTTTAAGCAACATCCCATCGCGTTTGCCTACTAAAGACTCTCATCGTGGCAGTGTTTGATCTGTCAGAGGGTCACTGGGTCAGAGGTAGGACGCCCAATTCCTGCTACGAGGACGTTGATATAGTGGGGGAATACTTCAGATCCCAGAAATTTCCCCCAGCCGACCTTCTCCTTCTTTTATTGACATATTGGACCTTGCATCGTAGTTAAACCGGTTGGAGAGAATTGCAAACAAGGAACCGCGATTGAAACGTGAACTCTTGCTCCAACAGTTAAGAATTAGCGGAGCTGATCATCCCATCGTGTGTTCTCGCCAGTCACATGAGTCGCGCTCACTACCCTCATCACTTATGCATTTGACAATTATTCGGTTAGCTGAACTTGAATGGAGAGCAGTCGCGTGCGGCTGTTACAATCGTAAGCACATCATGGGATTCATTCCTGCAGAACAATTAATGCGTGTGACATACAGGCCGTTACTTTTGAGGGTCATGATGACTCGAACCCTCGAACAGCTTAGCCTTAACCCCGCGTCAAATGACCCTCGTCTAATCTAACGTATACTAAAGTCTGACCATAATGGGACGAATTTCGTCCCTTCCTATGCTTGGTAATATTAATAAGGAATAATTTTCGTTTAATTTCAAACTGTCAAATCGTAGCCGGATTACAAACACTGTGTGAACGAATGATTACAAATTAATAGAGGTATAGCATGTAACTGTCGGCAGCCATGCAGGGCTCCCATTACACTAATCAGATAATCTGAGAGGCATCTTCAGAATGATGATGATTATGGTGACGACTATGTAGGCCTTGTAAATATATCGTCTTCGAAGGTCTGGATTGCCAAAAGCCTCGATGTAAACATAGCCAGACACAAATAGATAGATGTCTACAAGTTCTACATTTGTAGAAATGTCTACAAATACCTTTAATGTTATACAGTGTCTTACACTTTTCGATACACAGAGTGAATGTAGTAGTTGTAATGTAATGTAAATCTTTTAACATTGCTCAGAAACAACAAAAAGCCACGTCAGTGAGACGAACTTGACACTGGCGCTATATCAATGATGTCAATAACATCAGGTTGTTTTGTCCACATGGTGTCAGAAGGCCAGAATCTCGGGGGTTCATCTGCACATTATCTGATAAGTTCGTCTATTTATAATAATAATAATAATAATAATAATAATAATAATAATAATAATAATAATAATAATAATAATTAAAATTATAATAATTATTATTGTTGCTATAGTTTTTAGCTTACAACATCTTGGTGAGATGTATATGTTGTGTGCACATATGTGTCTATGCAAGAATGTCTATATATACATGTATAATTACAGTATGTATGTCTGCATGCATATTGCAGTGTGTGGTGCATTCTGTCATCCAAGATGACAAGATCTAAATAATAATAATAATAATAATAATAATAATAATAATAATAATAATAATAATAATAATAATAATAATAGATGGTTCGCATGGCCTATCATGCAGTCTAGGCCCGGGCCGAATTGCCAGACATGCGACAATTAATGACGTCATAAGCCGAAGTCTTAAGTAAGCTGGAATGCCTAACATCAAGGAACCACCAGGACTTTCACGAACGGATGGCAAAATACCAGACGGCTTGACACTGATACCATGGCGAGGGGGGGGGGGCGTAGCCTCGTATGGGACGCCACCATAACAGACACGGTTGCTCCATCATACATCCAGGCGACGGCTGCTGCGGCAGGGGCAGCAGCGGAATTGGCGGCCACAAGAAAGAATGCGAAGTACGTCCATCTGCTGACCAACCATCATTTTGTACCAGTGGCTTTTGAGACCCTAGGCCTCATTAACATCAATGGACTAGACTTTATTAAGGATCTGGGTAAACGTTTAACACTAAGCACTGGAGATATTAGAGAGACATCTTATCTTTTCCAACGCCTAGCTACCCCAATCCAACGCTTTAATGCGGTTGCCTTCAGAGGCACATTTGCCGCCCTGCAATACACTGCCGAGTGAGTTGCGGTTCCAGAAAATCATCACATTTCCGGATATTGTTTGTATCGCCTGAGGGATTATTAATACCTCGGGCACAAAATAATAATAATAATAATAATAATAATAATAATAATAATAATAATAATAATAATAATAATAATAATAATATGTGTCTCATGAATCGAAGTTTAAGTCATGCGAACGTCGTTACGGTAGCGCTTCGTTGGATCGGAAACGAAGAAACTCCCTCCCTCTGTGAGTAATGGATGCGGTATAAATTGGTGACTGCTTTCAGTGCAGGAATAGTTTGACTCTGTTTTGACAGGCACATCGCTAAGCACTAAAAGTAACAGCCATTGTTGTAGGCTACATGTGTAATAATAATAATCATTCGCTTATTGTTTGATCAATGAGTTGGCACGCCGCAATTCACTACAGAATACAGTGATGCCAGTTACAAATTAAGCTAATTAGTGGATTCATGTCACTGTAACAGCGATGGGCGACAGCGTCATCAATATCAGACAACTGTTATTGCATATATTGTTCCAGTGAATCAGTCAACAGTAACAAGAGCGTCGATGACAGCTACTTTCCTTTATAATTAGATTCCCACTAGATTAAAAATGCACCGCAGTCGTACACAATAGAATAACACTCAGTAAAACGAACAAAAATAACTTGACGAACAATTAAACGTCTATTTGGTCATTGTAAGAAGGGCAGACACGAAGTCTGCTGTGCAGTCGACTATGACGACAATATTTCTTGGGTGAGACTCTGACTGTCCAGTATGACGCACCGTCATTCATAAAAGATGTCGATCCGCTGCAATTAAAAGTTATCTATTGCATGGCCAACAAAAGCCAAACGGTTTACTAAAACTGTAAAGTTAGCACTCGAGGTTGTCGCCCGAAAAGTCCTCAGAAAAAAACGCAGATCATGAAGGCTTATTTTGAAGAGACTTTTTTTAAACTTAAAAAGGGATATGATACTAACACGAATGTGCACTAGTTGCCCGCGATACCTTTGTTGCAGAAACCGAGACGTCCCGTCTTAACCCAAAAATTCGTATCTTGATGCGACCAGAACGTTTTGGACTCCATTAGGACTACATAAGTTCGAGACGTACTTTGTTATTGTCAACATTCAGCAATTGTGTCACTTTGAGCGATTCCCCGGGAGGTTTCGCAGTGTTTCCCCCGGTTATATTACAATAAAAAAAACTGAATTACATCAAGACAACTTTCATCCATGAGCAGAAATGATGGTTTATTTATAACAGACGAATTATTCGTCTGTTATAAATGAACTATAATTTCAATTTTTTATCGCATCCATTCCAACCTTGTAGGGTAGTTAGGAACTTCGGGAAACTTTACTGAGAAACTTTTGCATCCATACATTAAAATAGACTTATAATATAAATTTGACTGGATAATTATGTAAGTAATTGGAATCCCAATAATATTTGCAGCCGCCACAACTTTGACCATTGCGAGACAAATCAAGTAATTAAGAAAATTACTGAAATTCTCGATATATTAGTCCTCTTAATATGATAGTCGTTGAACAGATATTTTCTCAGGTTCACTATGAGTGGACCCGCCGACAGAAATCCCGGACCCCTATTCATAGAAATTTCGGACCTCTGTACATAGAAATTCCGGGCCCCTATTCATAGAAATTTCGGACCTCTGTACATAGAAATTCCGGGTCCATGTGAATAGAAATTGTGATACCTAGGCAGACAAATTCTGATCCCCACGTAGAGCAGTCACCTGGTTCTTAGACGGAATTGAGCGTGGATGATAGCAAAAACTAAAAGGTGATAGGCCTATTCAGATGCCTGTAGTTTAAACTGTTGTAGTTAAGTGTCAATAATTTTATATTTAGCAAGGCAAGGATCATAAACGTTGAGCTTAACTGATTATAATATTTTTTTTACTTGATTGGGAGCCCGGATCTGACCCCTAAAACATCGCTGGGCCTCTAGGCATTTGCCTCTTTGCCCCGCGGGGCTGACTATGAGCAGATAGTTGCTAGCGTTCAGAAAAGCTATCCGGCTGCGTCATCCGCCTCATAAATCACTGAAGCGTGTCAACCTCTATAAATGCATCGAGGCGTGTTTCATTGTGTGTTAGAGGCCAGAGCTCAGTGCAGTCCTTGTGAGCTTCTAGCAACCCGTGTGTGTTGGGTGATTACCATCCCATAACCACACACAGATTTCGTAAAGGTTAGATAACTCGTCGACGATGCCGGCTGCAAACGACATTATCTCCAGAATTCTGTGTGTGATCAGTAGATTCATTTTTGAGCAAGGTAGGCCACGTTGAAATCTCGTCTAATGATCAATTCAATGCGATGTTGCTATTCATAGACACTGATGATCCATTTTATGCAGCACGCCAATACGTCTTCATCCTGGTTGCGACTGTACTTAGCCTCATTCATTTACAATAGCGCTGTAGAAGCTGCTATTGCAAGTCCGACTGCAGATAAATTCATGCGTTGGAATCGAAAGGGCTTTGCTGGACCATTATATTCAAGATCCCAATGCAGTCTATAGGCCTATGGCTTAGGGCAGGGATGAGGCCAAGATGGACACTGACACAATAAGGGCGGCGCTTACGATTTGAAAGAATGGGACGCTATCTAGGACTTTTGAGTGGCTTTAGATGAGGACCATTAATTGTAATTGTAAATGTAATTAGCAACATGTGTGGCGTTGGTGTCTAATGCAAAAAGTTTCAATCGATGGTGCTTAAAAAGGACAAAAGCTTAGCGGTAACAAGGTAACGCTGGCGCAGCGAGGCAGATCTTTCTCTCTCTCTCTCTCTCTCTCTCTCTCTCTCCCTCTCTCTCTCTTTCTCTCGCTCTCTCTCTCTCTCTCTTTCTCTCTCTCTCTCTCTCTCTCTCTCTTGCTCTCTCTCTTACCGGATGTAGACTGATGGAAAGACAGAGACAGAGAGATAGAAAGACAGAGGGAGACAAAGACAGAGTAAAAGAGGAAGAGACAGAGATGCCAGATCCTAATCAACAAAGTGAGAGAAGGAGAATTATCAGATGAAGATCAACAGAGAGAGAGAGAGAGAGAGAGAGAGAGACAGACAGACAGAACATGGATTTTTCTCTATGTAGATCGACAAAGAGAGAGCCATAAACAAAGATCGAGAGACAAAGACAGAGGGAGACTGAGAAGGAGATAGAGAGACAATAACAAAGAGAGAGACGCAGACAGAGAGTCGCCGGATGTAGATCGGCTGCCTAACAATGTGCAGGTGGTTGCTAACGCTCAGAAAGGCCGCCTTGTCGCGTCGTCGACCTCGTAAGTCGCTGAAGCGTGCAAATACAGAGGGAATCAAAGATAAGAGGAATACAAAGACCACGAAACAGAGACAGAGAGAAAGACAGTGGGAGATGAGCATGAGAGACAGAGACGAAGAGAGAAAGACGGAATACGTTTTGTCATCGATGTTTATTCTGTAAACTGTTCATAACAGCATAAAATTATACACACGCTTGGTCTCTTTGCTTCTGTTGACAAATAGAGGCAACCTGAGCCAGTAACCGAACATGCTCGATCTCTGTCTCTGTTTGTCTGTCTAGACATCTATCCACCCATCCATCCATCCATCCATCCACCCACCCACACATTCATCCATCCATCCATCCATCCACCCATCCATACATCCATCCATTCATCTATCCATCTGGCGTCATAGTCCATCTATGACAATGGCTGTAATTTACAATAACACAAAGGCGAATCGTCCTACAATGCCAACCATTTGTCTGCATGGTGCCAGTCAGTCTGTCTGCTCGTGGGTGTGCCACCCATCAGAGACCGTAAATTCTTCTGCTTACTAGCCACTCGAGTGGCTCACAAATTACACTGGCCATTCAAAGCAGGATCGCTTTCCAACCTTATAGGCCTGCCCTACACTGTCGACATTTTATGACAGTTTATGAGAAAAGTGTATAGTGTCTGAAACCATTTTCAAGGTTCTATATATATATATATATGCATATATATTATATTTGCTATGTATTATACACATAGGCTATATTATATATATATTATATATACATCGGGCTCGCAGGCCTGTATAAAATGGTAATTCATGTTATGCAGTAGGTTTCAGGTTGCATTTATTAATTACAACGACCACGTATAATATTACGATATAATCACTTACAATCAGTCTCTGTTCTCTTATCAGCGATTGATCAACATTCCGATAGCCCTCTGGCCATCAGGTATGCACGCAACAGATATTTAAACAACACTGTTCAAAGCGATTTGTTGTGGAACATCTCTGAGATTGACATTCCTAGCCTATCACGTGAGGGGTAGGTCATGTTGTTTGCTGCTGTGCGAGGTGGTTGGTGTTATTCTATAATTTGTGCAATATAAAGTTTTGAATCTTCTATTAAAATTATGTCCATCTGATTTTAGGCTGCAATACGCGTCGAAAAGCCTCTGAAAATGGTTTAAAATCGTCAACGGTGAAATCACTTGGAGCGTCAAAAACATCCACAGCTGGACACTTTGGTAGATCAACCTGCAAGGAGGGTCGCTCCAGGTCTACCATTTCGACTGCAGCTCAAGTCTCAGAGACAACATCCCAGCTGGATTCGACTGCCGCGACAACAGAGTCTTCGTGGCCGGATATAGCATCGAGGGCGACTTCACGGTCGAGGAATTCCGGCGGTCCTTCCTCTCGCCGTGTCACGACGAGGAGTCGAATGTCCGGGGATGGAATCGGGTCAAGGCCGACTTCGTCTTCAAGGAACTCACCATGTCGACGACCTTCTGCCAGAGCGAGGAACCTTGTCGCCAGAGCTGCTCTAGAGGAAAAGACAACCTTGTACTTGAACTCAACCCATCCACCGTCTTACAGTGATGTCGTCCATGCAATCGGAATCTCGCAATACAACGCATACGATCTACCAACTTATGAGACTCTCTTCCAAAACCAAATTCCAGCTTAAAATCTTTACCTCTTGTCTAGCACAACCCTTCTGACTCGACGCAGCATTTGTTAATAAGCTGATGCCTTGCGTTGAGCTTCAGAGAAGCGCTTTTAAAATTTTGGTTTACGATTATGATTGCATACTGCTTGCTGAACCTATATCTGGTCTACAATTTACATTCACTGCGCCACTAAAGACCAATGTTAAACTGCTTTTGGACTCTTGTCTATGTGACCTATCGACTTCAATAGCGCCGATTAATATAAAGGTCACTTCAATTGAAATCGTAAGAAATGAAGACCCGTAATTCAATGAATAAGCCAGATGGTAAGAAAAGTTAAGTCAATGGCGGACAAGGTAATAACTGCTTGAGATCCAGGTTCTGAAATTGACCGCTAATATCGAGTTTAAAATGAGTCAACTTAAAACCCATTATAATTAAATTGGGTATATAAGGTGACCATCTTGCCCCACGGTTACCAGGGACGCATGCACAATAATAGTTAAAGGGGTGAGTGGATTTATGCCGAACAGAGGTCAAAGGCTATAATTATCATAGGGTTTGTGACATCACCTTTGACTGTGAGAACATTTCACAATTTATTGATGACAGATTTTCGATTTCTGACAGTTGTACAACTTTTGTTTAAATACACTGCAAATAAATTTATTGTCATTGTTAAGACGGCTGAATATTGACATCGTAACCAAGTTTGTTATCGCACTAGTAGTCATAGACATGAAATTATAAAGCGAAACTATAGAGCTAAGCGCAGGGAACCAGCGTATTCACGAGGGCTACAGAGGGTTTGTCCAACGGAGGTAATAGTCCGTTTACCAGAACGGCCAGAGAGATGAGGTAGACGTATATAGAGCAGCTGATGAGGCGGGTTTCCTGGATTGCGGTAGGAACTCTTGAAGAGAAGATGTCTTTAGCAACTCGCGCAGTAGACGAAGTTATAATGGTTTTCCATCAGAATCAACCGCACCCTATTTAACACATGGATGCATTAACACATTTGTACATATGGCGTATACACGTATGCATGTAAGTGGCTACGAGGTTGGCGCATCAGATTTGTATGTCTGCGATCTAGTTTCGAATCTCTGACAGATCGTATCATTATAACGCGTAGCCTATGTGTGAGTGCCTAATGCGTGTGAATGCATGCGTGTGTGTCTCTGGTCAATCTTAGAGCGGATTTAGACACCTTAAATACACGAAATCACGCTTATGCACACGTGTGTACTGTGTGCGGATGTTTTCGTGTTTAACTGTCTTGATGATAGAAAGCAGCAGTATTCACATTCAGATTCGTATCTATATTTATAAACTTGCATCGTATATATGCGTGCATTAGGCACACTGGCTTCACATACCTAGTATTTTTACATACATTAGCAACCAAGCATACATTCACATATACAAGCATACATATATGCCGGTACATGCAAGCGCACATATATACAAACATACAAACATACATACATCCATGCACAAGAGCACATAGACTGCCTTAGCATACATATACCTGCCTATCTACATACTTGATAATTGTATGACCTCATAGTATTTTGATAGTTTTCTTATTTTACCTTTATGTCTAGTGAAACTCAGTCTTTACCTCTTGTGAATCAGGAGATGATTCGAGCGGTGAATATTTGGCAGCAGACGGTTAACAGGATTGAAATAGTGATTCTCACACCCGTAGACCCTGCTGAGCAAAAAACCGGCCACTTAAGAACGATTGAAGTCAATATATTTTGTTTTGTATTTACAGATTTACATACATGTAACACCTCACCCAGAACAACCTAATCAGATGCGCTTCCAGCGCGAAAGCCCAGCGGGAAAAGAGTAGGCCTAAGAATAGGGCTACAGGCAGAAACAGAATAACAGCTAAAATCAAAGCTCGAGTTACAGAAGGTATGCCATTTCAAAATAAAGTTATATATATATGTACTTTATATAACTATATACATTGATAATTCTCGCTTTAAATTAGTAGCCTCTGTAGCACCAATGAACTTCGTAGAACAATGACGGTACTTACAGACTACGCAAGAGATCATTAAGATGATAGTCAGGTAGCCATTTTTTACAAGCTGATACAAGTGTAACTGTAACCAGAAAGAACAGCAAAAGAATCATGCTGAAATAGTCAAACTTACGTTTGCTTTTTTCGGAGTCTGAGACATTGCGAGCTGCACGGAAAAACAAACAGCATTTTACTGAAAGAAAACTCAAGAATCTCCTAGACATTACAATGGTATTACTGGGGGTACGTCAACGCCCTGGTTGTCATCATTGACTATTCCATCATTTTCTTATATTGACTCTCTTACGCCTAAGAAACTCAAAAACTGGATTGAAGAAAAGAAATACATCTAACTGGAAGATGGATCGATGTAAAGATACGTGCGTAAACAGAAGGTGGATTGATGAAAATATCATGCTTGAGTAGAAGCTGGAGTGATAAGAGATTGACGTTGCAATGGAAGTGGAATCGATTAAAAGAAGGCCGTGTATGCAGAAACTGAATTGATGAAAAGAAATACACCTAAACGGATGAAAATAAATATACTTAAATGAACGCTAGATTGTTGAGAAGCATCATTTCACTACCATATTCGTAATCAGCGACCTTGAATTAGCCAGAAAGCATGTTTTCTGTTGTTAGTAAATAAATATTTTACAGGATGTTGACGTACTCCAATACAATACAATACAACTGAAATTTGCTATCGCCCTTCTTACAATCAGCTCAGAAGTGCATATACGCCTCGACGACGCAACTGCAGTTGTATTGAAGAAGCAATGTGCACGAAGGACTTGCTCAAGGTCCTTACATAGTGATTTCTCGGACGAGGATCGATCCCGCTCATTCAGCGCACACTCAGCGTTACAGGCCGGCCGCTCTAACCAATCGGCCACCGTGCCACATGGTAATACGCACTATAATCTTGCAATAATAACATTGCCGGTATACGAATGCACGAAGACTTTCTTATGTCCTTCGGTATGCATGCTTAGTCCTGACTGTAATCAGAAATTCTTGCTTCTGCCAAGGATTCAGTCTGACTTACGTTTGGGTCCCTTGGTTGCTTCGGAGTCTGAGATATTGCGAGCTGCAGGCAACAACAAACAGCATTTTACTGAAAAAATCAGCAATCTCCTAGACACTGTAATCTTGCAATAATAACATTGCTGGTGTACGAATACACGAAGACTATCTGTCCTTTGACATACTTAGTCTTGAATATAATCCGAAATGCTGGCTTCTGTTATAGGCCTAGATTTAGTTATATTTCACTAATTATCGCTCTCCGTTCCAAAGCCGGGTTTAGCTTCATTCATATTCATTGCCTTGTGCAGATAATTTGTCGTATTTTTGCCCATCTCTTGGTCACTTACTAACTCGGTTATGCATTCCCCTTATAAACTTGACTGACTTGAACATCATGATTGGTTTGAAGGATCTTCAGAAATCTAAGGTCAGACTAAAAAGACTAATTGCTTTCCTGACAAATTGATTTTACCTCTAAAGGTTACTTATGTTAGACATAGTCGCGGCACGACCATTCATACGTTACAACCGCACGGGCTAAAGGAATGCATAGCTAAAACCTGAAAATAATACCTCGTCATGTAGCCTGCAACTCATGAAAACAATTGCCAACTACTTGCTCAGATGGCGCCACAGCCGAATATGAGCTCAGTAATGCATTCGACAGCTATTAATAGCTCACCTGTGAAACTCAAATCACTGAAAACTGAAGTTGTTCTTAGAGGACTTATCGTCGAACACCTCCAGACATATTTTCCAGCTGACAACACCTTCGCCTGAGAACTTCCAATCCCTGTGGAGATGATGTGTGAAGTGCTCGGTGTCGTAACATCCCACCAGGTTACATTCAAGAATGGAAATGAGACTGCGACACACCCGAAAACGTCGTTTACCTCCCACTCATTGTTTAACGATATCGCATTGTTTGGGTAAACTTTAGCAACGCCTAGACTGACAACTACAATTGAAACAACAGACAAATAGAAAAACTACAAAAACAATGTGCATTGGATTTAGTCCTTGATCTCAGTGAGACAAACGATATCACCATACTGGCTTATGCTCCATAACCATGATTCACGCATCCAGTCATGTCGAATGCCTGAATTTTTTTGACCAAAGTAGCATAAATTTAGATGAACTTTTCGGTGATAACCGGTCTGCCTTCAACGCTATCCTGACGATTACCCGGATGTCACTTTATTCATTACATAGCCGACCACAGACATCGCCTGCATATGTCAGAAAAGACGACCACTGTTGCGTTTTCATATCCCTTCCATATTAGTCCCAAATGTAGCTAGATATATTCCTAATAATGCCTACTTTGAATGAGTGTGGTCGTTTCCCAAAATGGCTTCGTTGAAGAAACTTTGCATCCGAAGAATCGATCTAAGTCTGCGACATCCACCATTTTGTTGAATGACTGCAACATTGGAAACACGAATGTCATCCTTTATCGACCGACGATTTACGCATCTGTTTCATTGATCATAATGACTATATCTATGTTTTCTATTTCTATTATCAGTATCAGCTGATTGTTTGTTGTTTGATCGGTTATGTCTGTCGATTATATCTAATGCTCAAAGCATCGACCGACGGAGCACGAAACCAACCGGTAGTTAGATCGATAATGATGTTATGGGATTAGGTTAGAAGTTTTATAGTCCTTTTCGAGTTCATAAAGCTGTTTACAGGCGTATCAACCAGAAAGATGTCAATGGAACAGAGACTTCAGCAACATAGACCCACCGTGGACTAACCTGAGCGTTACCTTAGAATTTATATAAATACATACCATGCAGACATAACATGGTCGACAATTACCATCATATCGTAGACAGCACTTTGGGAGGTACTGTGTAATCAGGCGCTATAAAAGTTCTAGACACATGCATGCATGCATATGTATATACATGCACGCATGCACATAAACATGGATATTTAAATGAAGTTAGTTCCTAGAAATGTTGATGCATAGAATCTGCAAGTCGACAAGACTAGTGGAGCGAGGTGATCGTCACCCGACTCGCTAATAACGGAAGTTAAAGTCCTCTGCTGCATGCCGGGACCACCGATCAGTGTTTGCATCAAACCCGTTAATACTGATATCCAATGCCGTTCAGCTTCACCTGGAATGGAATTTTGAACTCAGCGTGTGCACTGCATCCGGCCTGAAATTCGCCCCAATCGCCAGTGTTCCATTTGGTGAGCGCTCCGAGTGAGTTCGTCGTTACATAATGAACGCACGTGATTTGTATGTCAAAATTAACACAACCTCGTTCCTGAACGCATTAAATTAGAAGAAATAAACCAATCAATGATACTAACCGCAGTTTTATTGCGAGGCCCTGTAGCCACGGCAACAACCTCTTCGTCGTATACTTCCTGGTTCCCAATAAAGATCGACAACTTCGGATCTTGGTCGTCAGAGAGTGGAAATGGGGCATCGAGATCACTTGCTGGAGCGTTGTAGCTCAATGTACATGTGAGAGTGACAGTATCTCCAACCTTTACACCATGTAATGGCACCACCCACGAGGTCTGGGAATCTGAAATCAGTCTGCTACAGAATCATCGATCAGCAGATTATTGTCCATGACCAGCACAAATACCTTAAGTTAAGTTGCTTTTTGTCAGCTTGATGCTGAATTAAGCGAATATTGAATTGAATTGAGCAACGTAACCAAAGTGTAGACTGTGGCTTTAGGTTAAGGCAATTGACCAACCATCGAGTACCCGGCTTCATGGGAAAATGTCTCAAAGAGCTCCAAACACGGATGATAGATCAAGACCAAGCACATTTTATGACTAAAATAATAATTATCAGTTTCACGTGTCAGCAAAAATGATCACAAACTCTATAAATGTAGAAACTGCGCAGTAATTAGACACATCCACCGAGACATCCTAGACATTCGTTTATGCTAATAGCACATGTAAAAAATGACGAACGGTGACGTACATATGTTTACCTCACCGTTCGTTATTTTTTGAAGCGGTGCAGATGACCGCGTAACTTACCTATATGAATTTACAACGCACGGAAGCAACTGTTATGGCGTTGTAAAATACAGACGTTTACTTAATAAGCAAAGTATGCGCGAATCCTGAAACGTACCTATCAGAACGACGTTTGAGCAGTAATCGTTCAAACCAATAGTGCAACAATAAGTCGCTGCGTCGCTCAGTTGGACATTCACCACTTTGAGGGTATTGCCTCCATTTCCAACCGAGTATTTTCTCGGGTTGATGTTGCCTGAGGAAGCGGCATCGTAGATGATAATTTTCTCGCGATCGTACATGAACCACGAAGGCTGATTTGTGGAGTGGATAGTTTCAGAAAGACATTCGATTACGACATTTGTACCCACCGATTGCGTCACATTTTGCAGAGTCTTAGTTTGGTTAACTGAGGATAGAGGACATAAAAAACACTAAGAAGCAAAGAGAATATAAGCAGACTAAGACCTCTCTAAATATTATTTATCTTCCATGGCAGGAGAAAAATTGCGTAATGCGTTAATCTTCAAAATAGAAGATTTGCTGGTAACATAACTGTTCTAACACTTCACCCGGAGAGTCCCCCCCCCCACATTCTTATCACAATTTTAATATAATACAGCGTAATACAACAAAACATTTATATATCACCTGTCGGGCACTTCCTAGATGCGCTGCCCCAAGCAAGTGGGCTCTATAGATCAAATAAACAGAAAAGGTGCGACAAGTTGAACGATTTGAAAAAGTGTTTGGATATATATTTAAGGGATCGATTAATGACTCTAAAATAAATGGCATCTTTAAATTTATCTTTGAAGGGAACATTACTTATATTTAGGTATATATGACTTATTTCCTTTCACTCGTTCATTTCGATTCGACGAATAGTTAAAATCCTATTAATCTGAAGGCGTCCTTTTGTTATAAAGTTCTATTCTAAAACATGCACCATGTGTATAGCCTATCTGTTCTGTTACTATAGAATATGGTGGATGAACCCCCTAGAGTCGGCAGTTGTCCACCCACCACTGATAGGAGTAGGAGTGATCGCTGTTTGACTTTTAGCGACTTGGTTAGCATAGAATAAATAATACCGGTAGTTTTTACAGTTATCAGATGCTCTACGATTGGCAATTGCTTGCTTTTAGCTTGCAACGTGATACAACAGGAGGTGCTCACCTGATATGGTTAGAATAAGAAGCATTAAGTTGACGCCAGTATGTTGTTTACGCACTTTTCCATTCATTTTTGTCCTGTAATTTCTCGTCTCGTAACTGTCGGGCGTATACTGTTGTCGTATGAAGCAACTACAATAAATTATCTCTAAAACACCAGCTGACCTCTATTCCAATAGTATCAAACAAACCCAGACCATCAGTTTGAGCTCATTCCAATGTGACGTAGGCTGCAGCTGATACAATCCATTCAAGTCGTAGTATTTCGTCATCGCTAAATGCAGCTTCCGAAAGACAATTTTACAGCTAAGCGAAAGAAAACAGTTCAGCCACGAACGCTGCATCGTGTCAGAGGATCATCATCCAGAGTAATCAAAATCAAAGATTTCAAAAATCGATTACCGGAAAAGAAGGATGATAAAGCAGATGAAGATATCGAGGGCAAAAGAGACAGACATAGCCTACATACAGGTACATGCATGCATACATGCAAACTGACAGACAGACGAAGCTTATGCAGCTCATACGTCTTACTCTCTATAAATGTAATATTCCATGCTCGGAAAACGTAGGCCTACCTGAAGCTTTTGATGTCTATAGCACACTAGTGGTGTTTTAAATTCCAGATGAGTAGCAAGCACTAGTCATGGCGTACGTAATAAAGACTTGACTTCTACGTGCATTGGTTTACATAGGCTACAGGCGCAGACTTTTCTGCTAATGCCCATGTGTCGCCCCGATCGACTGTGAAATGCCTGCAAACTTACCACGTAAAGTTTTCGGCCAGGCTAGATAAACGTTTTTCCCCACAAAAGCATTTAAAGTAGTCTATATGCAGGCCATAATCATCTGACTGGCTCAAGCTGACCTTATTAGTGGCTTTGACGTCGTTTTCCAACTCATGCGCTAAGGGCTATCGGCCAAGCGTATCAGCAATAATAATAATAGTCTTCCAGGGTCACTGGGTCAGTGGTTTTGACAGTTCATCCATTAAAGCAGTGTGAAACAGTTTTCCATATAAGTCTTTAAGTAGGCCTAAGATGCACGAACTTCATAGTACCGTCTGTCTGTCTATCCGCTTTCTAAGAATCACGTTTACAGTTTAGTAGGTCTGCCTTTTGAGAAATGTTATTGCGAGTAAAGCTAGGCTGGAGCCTGGAGTCCAAGATCTCTAGCAACGTCAGCGACGTTTCTCCTATATCTAGAGAAACGAACCAACGCTGAAATGAAACCAATGGTCTAGCTTCTTGGATGGCATCACGCGTTCGTCGCAAAATTGGGCTCGTCCGGGAATTGAACCCGGGACCTCTCGCACCCGAAGCGAGAATCATACCCCTAGACCAACGAGCCACACGTCTCATTTATGCCATTAACAGTCTTGTACATCTGTTTTCATCCGTTCTTTCGCCTGGCCAAATCTCGACGCTGTCTATACTGTTTGCATTCTTGCAAATACGTTCGGTTTGTATATGAATCGCCAGATACAATTCTTTTCTACGAACTCACCAATACCTCACCTCTTGCTATCTATCCATGGATAGGTCTTTCACACAAAACTGAAAACACAGCTTCTTCACAAAACCTATCCTAATTCCTCTTCTTTTCCTTCCCTCCCTCGCTTTTTCAACTCAAAACTAGGCTACAGGGCATCCACAATCGTCGTCGTGATTTGAATTAAACGTGTAAAGAGATTTTCAGACAGAGTCTGGACAACGAATATTCAAAATTAGCTTGACAAAGAAACCTTTGCGATCAAAGCCTCATCATTGGTCCGCAGTCAAGCTGGGCTTGTTTAGGCCTACGTCGGACACCTGTTTGTCTGCTACCGGTACGCAGATCGCATAGGCGGTAATCCGACTTCCCAGTTAGCAACTAAAATAAATAATCGGGTAAGCCAGCGCTTGTGAATAAGCTGGCTAAGCTTTCGAGTGGCGCCTTAGAAGTTTGAAGATCACGATTACGATTATCCAGGTTGGCCCTATACTGGGACAAATCGAATGAGAGATCGCAAAAAATGAAATTCTGCAAAATATTAATCTCTAAGGAGTAGGCCTAAGGACGATCAACTGCATTGATTTCATGGTCACTGCAACATAGCGCTGCAAACATGTTGGTTTATTGGTCATTTTGTTTTTTGTTTTTTCTCACAAAAAACAAAAAGCAAAAATGGCAATATTTTGGTGTTTTGATATATATTTTTTTATTTACTAATATTACTATTTATATTACCAATTGTGTGTTGTTCAGTCGGAAATCAAGCAATATTAATTATATAAACAAGTTGGAACTCCTTTTCATGCTGTGTTTGATGCTTTGTATAATAAAACTTTTGTGACAAGATGCAAAGGAAAACTAAAAACCAAAAAACCAAATAAAACCAAAAAATCAAAAAAACAACCAACTTTTGATTTTTGAAAAATCTTGTTTTTTTGCACCCCTGCTGTTATACAGTAGCCTACTACAAATTTGAATTTGAAGTGCTAACAGACACTATTTGTGACAGGGTGAGACAGCGTTTGTTGACTATAAATGATAGATATTATTCTCTAGAATTTCATGGAACACTATAAGAACTAAAGGTATTATGGTGCAGCTGTTACAACAAATGTGACTACATTGTTAGTTACTACAGCTAAAGTTACCTCAAACGTAACTGGGGCTTTCGAGATTCTGGGTCTCATAAATAAACAATCGATAAATCTAATCATAAACAATACGACACGATGCAAATAATTTGACAGATATTAAAATATTATATCGAAACACTGAATCGTCGTTTTGAGTTTCTGGAGTCACTTTATTAAACGTCAAAATTATAAATTGGACAATGATTTACAGTTCACCATTATGTCTGAAGAGCAGAGTCTACAGATTACTTAATTACGCTAAGGGAACATCGTTTTGTAACATATCTTTTCTATTAACTTAAAATCAAGAAAACACACGACTTATCACCACTCGGCATTGACGGATCATCTAAACCTCAGCAGTCTGTTTTCACTCGTCACGGCAATCATGGCGTAGGCAAGATGTTTAGTTAGCGAAATAAGTCCTTTTTCTCTGGCGCCGCCAATTGCCAAATTTACTTGTAATGATTCATAGAATATCAACATGTAAACAATTGATATACGATTTCAATAAAACTGACGCATGGAATGTATGAAGAATATCCAAACTAAGGTATACAGTATACACGCATATCTAATTAAATAGAAAAATCCATTGCAATATGGCGGCACGACGACTGCGAATTTCGGGGCAGACGTATTTCACACAACAGTTCAATACATCTAAAACATTGAGAAAGAGCCTCGGCTCTAAAAGTTCAAGTGCTTCATAATTATTATAGCACCGAATAAATATCCCAGTAATGTCATTTAACTAAAACAGTACACCCAATCATTGATGAACTCAACAACCACGCAAATTCCATTTGAAGGGCCTTGGCACAACGATTTGAAATTTGCATTGCAAAACCATTGCGGTCAAACCTACCAGGCTGGTTCAAACTATAATATACCATACAGATAGGTCTACTGTAAAATTATTTGACTGCCATAAAATAATATGACATAAAAACAACTACTATTGGTGTTGTATCCAAACAAATACCACAGACAACACCACTGGCGTTTATCAAAAGTGCAGAAACGATGACTCTAAATACCGAAAACCAGAAATACAATCATCTAGCAAAAGAAATGTTTCCAACAATCTGAAGTGAAAAAACAAACACGCAGAGAATTCATCAGCATTCAGGATGATTGCCTAACTGATAAGAAACCAAGTAATACCAAGAGGTTTAAGGTGAACTGGAATCTCAACATTGTAGCCTCGATCAAGTGCAAACTTCGTTGGATTTGTCCCTTGTTCCGAAATGACTGCAACGTCAGTAAGGCCAGTGTAATAAAGAGGCAAAATCAGTGTAGTCGAGATATCATCATGGGTCGGATTGAAGACCATAGCCAGACCTTTGTTAACAAGTTGTGGATTGACATGCATGAAACTGTCAATACCCTGCATGTCAGCTCTCTGCACGTGGATAATATCACTGATAAGAATATCACGATATTTATTGAAAAAGCTGACCCATTTGATTACAAGTGCTCTGGTTTCATTGCTATCGTAGAGACGATACCCTCGATAGCAAGCGGCCACTCCTGCACCAAAGTACTGCGCCAAACCCCACTCGTACTCCACGATGTGTTGAGAAAGAGGCTCAAACTGGGCTGGTTCTCCACCTCCGTGGTACTGAACCAACGGCAAGAACATCCAGCCAATCGTTGGAATGTACTGGTATGTATCATCGAACATTCCCTGACGACTGACACTAATGTCCTGCCAACGAGGGAGAGAATACTGATTCTCGTCATAACCCATGCCTGAAATATCAAAAAGAATGCTGATGTAGAATATAAAAATAGCGCCTTCTAAAAATGTTACTTTAAAGATCACAGTTTGCGCTCAACAAAGATAGATTTACTGAAATTGTCGTATTTAAATTTCTAAAAATCACCATTTTGTTGTCATAGCAGCGAACCGTTCTGTAAAGCACCCAAGGAGTTGCTTGCTACTGACAGTGCTCTATAAATTGTCGCAATTACTATTACAATTACATATTACTACAAAATAAAAACAAAAGATAAAGTTAACTTTTAACCTGTTTTGCTGCCTCCTTGGTAGAAATAGTTGTCTGGTTGGTTGATGTAAACCTCTTTTTCTCTCAAGATTTTGAAATATTCAGACTGAAGTTTCAGTTGCCAATAAACCGAATCTTCCAGTCCACGATGGTGAGAGTGGTTTGTTGAGCTGCAAGAGTACCCAGGATAGGGCCCATCAGTTTCAACCATACTAAGACCTGTCTTGTCCATGAAGTTCAAGGTGCGAGTCAACAAGTAGTCATACCATCCGGAGGCAATGCATGCACCATCACCACCTTGGTCCATCCAGTAAGGAACAACACCTCTCGTCAAGACAATGAGATCATAACCACCGACCTCGATGCCTTTACTCCTTGCATACGAGATATCATCCTTCATTCGATTTAAATAGACTGCGTCATCTGATTCAAGATTAAAAGATGAACCAAAACTATAGATCATCATCTCGAAGCCAACGTCAGCCATCTGGTCAAGGACCGCACGAACCGAAGGTGAATCTGAATTGACCATGTGGAAGAAAATCGGGTTTTCCTGGGTGTGTGGAGCCAGCAAACGGAGCTTCTTCCTCAGTGCAAGACCAAATCGCTCAGGATCAGATGAACCAATCACCAACTCATGGACTCGAAAAGATTCAAATCCGTACATCAGTGGAACCAATCCAGACTGTGGATAGGTACAGTTGACCGACTGCTGGAATGATCCAGGCATTGAGCCCTGAGAAGGGTCTGTGGACCAAGTACATGGTGTGTGTGGTACATCGTTCTCAATATGCAACCAACCATACCCACCATGGGCCCACTGCCAGTTCACTGAAAGATGTTCAATAGAGTTCACAAACACCTCGACCTTATCTCTCACTTCAGGAAGGCCATCAATGCTCACCCACTTTGCCAACAAAGGAATGCCATCATACATCTCGTAGTGGACTGTAACAGTGACTCCCTGGTGATATTTTGGAGCCCAAAACGGAGCCCTGAACAAGACATCCAACCTCAGACCTGCCGGAGGCCATACTATGTCTGCAGGGGCAAATCTTCTTGGCCGATATGGAAACGGAGCTTCTGGCTTTGACGTCCTATGAGAAACGTAGTGAAAAGCATCTGGATTGAAGGCCATGTCTGCAGCTAAAGCTGTTCTGTTGAGGTAAGCTCGCGGAATGTTCGTGATAAGGCCGCCCACATTGTAAAATAGTCCATCTATGTCTATCACAGATTCTGGACTGATCGCTCTCAGAAGAGACTGTCGCTTCTCGTGAGAGTAGAAGTCAATCGTCACGAAGTCGGGCTTCAGTAGAAAGTCACGTGAGATGAGTCCGTTTGTGAGACGAATCTGGTCTGGATTTATCTGAACCAGCTGAGTAGGCGTGGTGACTTTTGTAACTAGCCAGTCAGGAAAGGCTGACCCAGCATCAGCCACTGCATAGGCCAGCAGCACACTGACAAAGACTGTTGCGAAGCAGTTATAATACTTTGCCATCGTCAGCATAAGGAGTAATCTTACAGAATCTGGAGATGAGGAATATTGGTCAGGTAGCTGAAAAATCGTAAAAGCGATAGAGTTACATACAGTAAAATTAAATTCTGCATCAGAAAGGGAGTATAATTCAAGCAACGTTGGAAGGTCATAGTTTTTTGGCTAATTGTTAAGAGCTCTTTGTAGCATGTTCTATTTGGACGAGTAGTTCTTACACTTTTCGAAGCTAGAGACCGGCGCCATCCTAATGTTGTTGCTCCTGGAGAACTAATGTTAGGCCTAAACTAGGAGTCGCAAACAGAAGGTCCGTACATAGAGTAGGGCCTTTGGGGATCCATGTGGCCTGCTGCTCAAGTTGCTAAACCAAACTATATCGCGGTCATTCGGATGTTCCCTGTCCACATGGAAGAATGAGGTCCTCTCAAACCTAAGATAAATGCCCTTGATGCACAAATGTTAAGAGTTATTTTTTCATTTCCTCGCTCTTCCTTGTCAGCAATTGCAATCAATTGGTGTGTCCCCGCCAGTTGGAACGATTGAATGTAGATAATGAAGCAGCTTTAATGTCTTCCTCACGTCATTACCAATTGTGTCTCCGCATTTTCTCGGCTTAACCCCCAGATTTTGACCTGGCACCGGAAGGAAACGAGAGGATTGGCTTTTGCGGACTTGATTATTTTGGTGTAGCGCGGGTGATTGAGCTGGTCTCCCTGACGTGGTTTTTTGGGCGCTGAGAAATTTTCGAAGACCTTCATTACATTTACTTTAAATATAATATATTTAATGTAAATGTAATGTAAATCTTCGAAAATTATTATTTATAATTTATTTATTAATTATTATTTATGCAATGGTTCTCAGCTATTTTCATATTCAGCAGAAACAGATCCATTTTTCAAGTATTCTTGGTCAGATTTTCGCATAAATGGTAGATTCTTCCTCGTCGGTGTAGGAACTCTTACATAGATGTTAGGACTACGTACGCAACGAAGAAAGGGGTCTCGAATTTGGGCGAATTTGCGTATGGGTGCGTATGGTGGAGTCCCAAAAATGTACGTACGCAAATACAGGTCATGTAACTGTCTAATAATGACGTCCACCATCCAGAACTTTAAACTCAGAATTGTAAACAAAATCACAGACTATATATATTCCTGCTTAATCAATTTTATGTAGCATTAAAACTTTAAAATGCAAGTATTGCTAGTGTTTTATTTCTTCATGACAGTTATAAAATTTAAGCTGTTAAATATGATGCTTAACGAAATAAATAGCCTGTGGTAAACTCGATGTCTATGTCTTTAGCTATTTAACCTTTGCAATGGGGATATATAGTTCGTTCAAATGTACGTACGCATGGGAGGAGGGTCCACGAAATGTACGTGGCGAAAGTAACAGGGGAAGAGGGTCCACAAATCCGATTTTTTGTGTACGTAATATATGGATGGACCCTCACCAGATGACCAACCTCGCAATGTTTCGTAGAATCAGATGAATAAAATAAAAAGTTAACCTACTCAATTTTTAAATATATAGCCCAGAGCAAACACATTTATAACACCATAATAGTGATTTTTCTAAATAAACAATGTCAATGATAATTTATTTTAGCTAAAATAGGCCTTCCACTAAACTGCTAATAACTACTCTCTACACTTCAGACAGTTAATGTTTTAAATAATTTATGTAAAAAGCAGGCCGATTGGTTATTTTGTCAAGCTCTTACCTACCAAAAATCAGTCAATAAATTCCATTACTGCGAATTTGTTGAAGGATTTTTGTATTATCTTGATGTTGTGACACTTGATTTCACGAATCGTAAGACATTCTTACCCAGAATAAACCCTGCTACACCTGCCAGAAGCAATTCAGACTGGAAAACATTTTGGGTGCTTGATTAGGAGAAACAAAAATGGATTGGCCTACAGGTATTTGAAT
Organism: Bimastos eiseni; assembly: GCA_959347315.1. Taxonomy (NCBI): domain Eukaryota; kingdom Metazoa; phylum Annelida; class Clitellata; order Crassiclitellata; family Lumbricidae; genus Bimastos; species Bimastos eiseni. The sequence goes on from OY365811.1 coordinate 1,455,650, forward strand.
TCTAAGTTCCCTATAATTTTTAGTCACGAATATGTGTAACCATGGCAACGGCCACTTTGGTGTAATTGAATTTCAGTTTACGATTCTTGTAGTACTGCTAAGTATAGCGATCAAATTAGTAGGCATAGATTATAATTAAGTAAACAAATAGTGTCTAAGAGGCCTAGCGCTTAATGTCTCTATACATTCTATAGGCCTAATGTTTCGATAATTATAAGCAACGCACTCACTTCATATCCAATGCTTCGACCAAATTGCTTACCCTAGTAGAACGAGAGCCAGCGATCAACGCCTGGCAAAATCTATTCACATTAGGTAACCGCCTTCTGTGCTTTCGCCTGAGACTAACACGAATTTTTTAGCAGGATTTGTTATAGTCCTGATTCTCATATGATTCGGTTCTCACAGAATCATATGACGATCACATGCCAGGCCTATCGAGCGCTTTGTCTAAGCAATACCGCGCACGCAGGTACAGCAAGTCGCTCAAGTGTACGCTGAGTCGCTAACTCGAACTCTCGCTTCCAAAATGCACCTGGCAATATAATTGGCTAGCTTATTTTCAGCAATCGTGAAGGGTTTACTGCACGGAGTAGAACAAGTTAGACGAGCTATTTAGCGATAGTGCATCAAAAGATCTTTGGTGCAACTACTGGCGTCAGCGTTACATAGTTATATTATAAAGGCAATTTTTGTAGCTTTTTGCGATCGCTCATCGCGTCCATTTTGTCCTGTCTGCTAATTTAAATTTTTATTACAGTTTCAGTTGTTGATTGTATTGTAAAACGCAATTTATGTGCATTTGCTCATAGGCCTGAGCGTTCAAGCTGAAAATTTATGCTAACCGATTGCTTCCACGGGGAACACTCACATTCGGGTCAAAGGCTCTCCAGTAAACAAGCCGATGCGGCTTGTTTACAGAAGCGCCTTTGACCCGAATGTGAGTCAATATGTCTGCTGTTAATATGTTTTGTCAATGACCGTATGACGCGTTCATGACAAAGATGTTTCTCGTCCAAACAGAGCACATTGTAACACAATAGGCATACATGATGTTCAGTTCATAATCAGGCCCGCCGAGAGGGGGCAGGGGGGGGCAACTGCCCAGAGGCCCGGCGAGTTTTAGGGGCCCGGCCCGGGCCCGCAATCAACTTTTGAAAATATTATTATCAGCTATAAAAAGTGTATTATTTATGCGTTTTTAAAATATAACTTAACTGAACTTAATTACAATCAGATTAAACTTCAAGCATCTGAATGTTGCCGCACTTATTTACCATTTTATCATTTCTCATAAAGCCTAAAGATAGTTTAGAGGCTCAGTTCGAATGGAACTTTAAAAGTTATGAGATTATGATAGCCATGTAGGTCTATATGAATAGGCCTACGTACATTGTGAAATTAAAATCATTCAGTTTCCCAATAGCAACTATAGCATGCGTGTCAAGTCCAATACGTGTGGCTTTTAGGCACATAAAATTAAGTCCAATACGTGTGGCTTTTAGGCACATAAAATTAAGTCCAATACGTGTGACTTTTAAGCACATGAAATTATCGCATTCTGATTTCTGCTCTCATGTTGTCTATCTCGCTTGCCGCTCGATTGAAAGATGCTCAGATGGAAGCAGTTTTTGATTTCACTTTCTGCTATTTTAAGGTTTTTTAGGTTTTCTTTATCGCATACATGCGCTGTGGCGTAGGCCTGCATGATGTCTCAGCAGTGCTATTAGCAATGTATAGTTGCCCTTAGTCGCGCATGGGGCCGCGTGTTGTCCTTGCGTAGGCCTACATAGAGTAGTTCCACAAACGCCAGATACGCTACTGCCCTAGTCATGCAAAGCTACTCGAGCGTGACGCAGGCCCTACAGTTATTGCACAAAGTCTTACGCACATACAGAAATATTTGCAAACCAGCAAGCAAGGCTTGACATTAAGTTGCAACTATAGTAGATTACTAATTAGTCAGGTCTTCCGTAGAAATTACCCCTCGACTCCACCTCAGTTGTGAACGAAGATGAAGCAGTTAGGATGAAGAAGAAGAAGTCTGAACACAAAGTGGACGACTACCAGGACCTGCACTCAAGCAACATATATCACCAAAATTTAATAACTAGGTCCTACACAAAACCGGGCACTTCCCAACCCAAGTTTATTGAGATCTCAAAGATATCCTTCATCTTTCATACTGATGTCCAATTAACTTTTGTTGTTCACTAAAGCAGTAGGCCCTACAATAATAGATGTAATGACAGGTGTACAGTTAGTGGCAATGGGTGGAACACAAGTTAACAATATAATTACGGCATCGGTTTTTTTAATGTGAAGACAATAATTATCAATGATTTAGCAATAATAAAAACTATTTATCATGTAAGCCTGATAAATTATTCCAAAACACTTATAATGTGAGCAATACACTTCTTCAGTCCCATATATTTGAATCAAGCAACATTATTGTGAATAATTGTCACATACAGAAATATGATTTCAAGCATTAGACCTAAGTGAACCATTTAGGTGGTTCAGTCAATTTATTTAACAACTGATATAATAAATGTTTGTCAACGATCAAACATTCGCCAGCATTCCTTGAGAAACATTGCCCTCAAAAGATTAATGCCAAGGACATATTATTTTGTAATTGACTTTTCAATATCAAAGATACAGCACTCACATTAAGCACTCAGCTCTTCTAAAGCTGTAACTCATTATTAAACAAAAGAGGCTCTATAACATTACGTCCATCATGATGTATGTAATATATAGTTCGTGAAAGAGTTCAGTTATTCTTGGGCAGTATCTATCACCAAATTTGTCTACAATGCAACGCATAATTCCAACATACGTTAGACAACCATGAATGAATTCAATAAAACTCACTCCTGGAATGGATGAATAATACGCCAGTCCACCAGAGCTTTGAGCATAATAATAATCTAAACCTAAAACCATTCAGTGCACTCACATATATTAACAGCAGAATTTTTACGACATTCAATGCACACCTGGACAACCAGTAGGTTCAAAATACACATAACAGGTTCTCAGACCTAAACAATCAGATATTCAAAACTTTGGTAAGAAAAAAATTACGTAAGAATATACACCGGTATAAAATATCCCATAAAAGTCATTTACTTAACCATGTTTACTAGGTGCAACCTACACTCTTCTGGTCATACAGCAAATTGTTCAGACTCAGGTTTCGGAATATGCTACATTTTACAAGACTTGCTCCAGTTTCTTGAGGGAGGGGAACAGGGCTAAAACAAAAATTGTAAGAACATAAGCAGCTCAGTATCAGTAACCATGGCAAAGACTGCATTGATTAATTGGAGTTAGAACTTGAAGTCCTTTGACCAGTTGACACACTGTTATTGCATGCATTTAAATAATAGCAACATCAATCAATGTGAACTATTGGCATATATAAAAATATGACTATAAGTAGAAAAAAATACACATTAAGCAATGGTGTCTAAGTATTCTTATTAAGACTGCATTGCATGTGCATAAAAAAAACATGACAATGATTACAATATTGTCACCATCTGCAACTCTTCGTTATCAATGAGTCACAAACACAAACAATCAAACAAAGAGATTATGACAAAATATATTGCATTGTTCTTTGAACAGTTCAGTTCTGATTTGGGTCCATCCAATCCATAATTTGCATATATGAAACGTTTGTTTCCAACCCATAAAAATAATATTATTTCCTCAAAACTCCTGCCAGGAATGTTGGAAGATTCAAGCATTCACAAACTCAGGTCTTTCTAATTCAACCTGAAATATAAAACTTAACTAATGGTGCAACAATGACGAACTTCATTAGAACTTAACTAACCGTAAATTATTTATGAGAGGTTACCATATGTCTACACAATCACCCAATTAAAATATGGCAAGAAAACAAATAACTCACAATTAACATATATCTGTATCAAAATATCCCCTAAACTAATTAAATATGTTATTAAACTAACACTACATTGCATACCACCATGGGATACAATTAAGAACTGAATTCAAATCTTGCAGATCGAAAGCTTAAAGCCACAAGGTCTTCCCTGGCCTCCATGTTATGCAACAAATAACAAATACTCAACAATTCCTCCATTACAATAAGAAAATGGCACAACATAAATAATAATTACTGGTACAGCAATGTTCAACAAAAGTCCAAAAACTAAACCAAAATACAGCACCAAATCATACAAATATAGCACAAACAACTTCCTATACAATAAAATTCAGTCAAACAGTAAATCTCAAGACACTAATCAGAATTCCAAGCAAACAACTAACTGATAAGAAACCAAGTAATACCAAGAGGTTTAAGATGAACTGGAATCTCAACATTGTAGCCTCGATCAAGTGCAAACTTCGTTGGATTTGTCCCTTGTTCCGAAATGACTGCAACGTCAGTAAGGCCAGTGTAATAAAGAGGCAAAATCAGTGTAGTCGAGATATCATCATGGGTCGGATTGAAGACCATAGCCAGACCTTTGTTAACAAGTTGTGGATTGACATGCATGAAACTGTCAATACCCTGCATGTCAGCTCTCTGCACATGGATAATATCGCTGGTAAGGATATCACGATATTTCTTGTAGAAGCCGACCCACTTGATAACAAGTGCTCTGGTTTCATTGCTGTCATACAGACGATATCCTCGATAGCAGGCAGCCACCCCAGCACCAAGGTACTGCGCCAAACCCCACTCATATTCCACGATGTGTTGGGAAAGAGGCTCAAACGCAGCCGGTTCTCCACCTCCATGGTACTGAACCAACGGCATGAACATCCAGCCGATCGTTGGAGTGTACTGGTAAGTGTCATCGTACACTCCTTGGCGACTGACACTAATATCCTGCCAACGAGGAAGAGAGAACTGATTCTCGTCATAGCCCAAGACTGAAATATAAAATAAAATAGATAGTAAATACAAATAAAACACAATCTTTAAATTTGACTTAAAAAATTGAATATCCAGAAACAGAGATGGATGGGCAAAATGTTTTTAAAAGTATTTTGAAAATACTAAATAAAACGTATTTTGAAACACTTTCACAAAATACGTTTGAAAAGTATTTTGGAAATAAAAATAAAAATATTTAAATAAAATACTTTTGAAAATAGTTTTCAAAAGTACTTTTGAGATAGCAACATTTTTCACCATATAGGTTCCTGATAGTGTGTACATATTACATTACATCAGCAGGGTCATCTTATCCAGTAGGCACAGGCCCAGGGCCTACGAAGTTATCAGGGCCTACAAAATTTGTTAGACATTTTACAAAAATACAAAATTGAAAAAATGAATAAAACTGTAATGAAGAACAAATTGCAAACTTATTAAATTCAAAGTTGAAAGTGAATAACTTTTGAAACATTTTTTGAGTTGTTAACTTAAAAGTTAGGCTGGCCACTTGGCCTATATGTGTACAATATTAATGTTAACTTTGCGGTTGAGGTATATGAAAGAGAGCCATGGGCCTACGACGACCTTAAAACGGCCCTGTGCATCAGTGTATTTGACAATGATCTTAATTTACTAGTGGCTTAAAGCAAGATGAAATTGTAATTACAATTTTTAACTTCAATAGCTCCTGTGCACATGGGCATCAACCGACAGCAAACCAAAACCAAGCCGTAATCTGTTCGATATATTTAGAAAAAAATCCATTTTAGAAATACAGTTTTACCCAACGCTATCTGAAATTATAAAATCTACTACATTTTCCAAGAGCAGAATGAATGATCAGCATTTAAACAGGAAACCCATTCAGAATATTAAAACTTTAACCTGCTTTGTTGCCACCTTGGTAGAAATAATCGTCTGGTTGGTTGATGTAAACCTCTTTTTCTCTCAAGATCTTGTAGTATTCAGACTGAAGTTTCAGTTGCCAATAAACCGAATCTTCCAGTCCACGATGGTGAGAGTGGTTTTTCGAGCTGCAGGAGTAGCCAGGGTACGGCCCATCAGTTTCAACCATACTAAGACCAGTTTTGTCCATGAAGTTCAAGGTGTGAGTCAACAAGTAGTCATACCATCCAGACGCAATACATGCTCCATCACCACCTTGGTCCATCCAATACTGAGCTACACCTCTTGTCCACACAATGAGATCATAACCCCCGACCTCAATGCCTTTACTCCTTGCATACGAGATATCATCCTTCATTCGATTTAAATAGACTGCGTCATCTGATTCAAGATTAAAAGATGAACCAAAACTATAGATCATCATCTCGAAGCCAACGTCAGCCATCTGGTCAAGGACCGCACGAACCGAAGGTGAATCTGAATTGACCATGTGGAAGAAAATCGGGTTTTCCTGGGTGTGTGGAGCCAGCAAACGGAGCTTCTTCCTCAGTGCAAGACCAAATCGCTCAGGATCAGATGAACCAATCACCAACTCATGGACTCGAAAAGATTCAAATCCGTACATCAGTGGAACCAATCCAGACTGTGGATAGGTACAGTTGACTGACTGCTGGAATGATCCAGGCATTGAGCCCTGAGAAGGGTCTGTGGACCAAGTACATGGTGTGTGTGGTACATCGTTCTCAATATGCAACCAACCATACCCACCATGGGCCCACTGCCAGTTTACTGAAAGATGTTCAATAGAGTTCACAAACACCTCGACCTTATCTCTCACTTCAGGAAGGCCATCAATGCTCACCCACTTTGCCAACAAAGGAATGCCATCATACATCTCGTAGTGGACTGTAACAGTGACTCCCTGGTGATATTTTGGAGCCCAAAACGGAGCCCTGAACAAGACATCCAACCTCAGACCTGCCGGAGGCCATACTATGTCTGCAGGGGCAAATCTTCTTGGCCGATATGGAAATGGAGCTTCTGGCTTCGACGTCCTATGAGAAACGTAGTGAAAAGCATCTGGATTGAAGGCCATGTCTGCAGCTAAAGCTGTTCTGTTGAGGTAAGCTCGCGGAATGTTCGTGATAAGGCCGCCCATATTGTAAAATAGTCCATCTATGTCTATCACAGATTCTGGACTGATCGCTCTCAGAAGAGACTGTCGCTTCTCGTGAGAGTAGAAGTCAATCGTCACAAAGTCGGGCTTCAGTAGAAAGTCACGTGAGATGAGTCCGTTTGTGAGACGAATCTGGTCTGGATTTACCTGAACCAGCTGAGTAGGCGTGGTGACCGTTGTAACTAGCCAGTCAGGAAAGGCTGACCCAGCATCAGCCACTGCATAGGCCAGCAACACACTGACAAAGACTGTTGCTGTGGAGATGCATATGGCCATCCTGAGCAAATGAGGCAATCTCACTGAACCTTGAGATGAAGAATGTGGGCCAATTATCTGAAAATCATAAACAATCATCAGTTTCATAAAGCAATGTTAAATTGAGCTTTACAAAGGCAGAGTCTAGTTCAAGCAGCATATCGAGACTGTGTTACTAATGTGGCTGATCCTCAGCATTTCGTCCAACTCGCCTGTCCATGGTCTATGGTACCCAAACGAATCCCATAAAAGGACATGGGTCCTGCAGAATTGTAACACTTCATACACATAGAATACAATAGAGCCTAAGTCAGACTAAGGATCATGAACTAAAATGGATAGTGAACCAATCTCCAGTAAATACGTTTACTACACAGACTGTTTGTAATATACAAGGTTCTCAGTCAATCTACACAGCAATTAAAACAGTAAATTATATTTATTGCAAAAGATGTTGCACGATAGAGAACAATTTTATTCTTCAGATCTTCACAATACAGTTTTCTTTCTCTGGCATAGCTACTGAAAGCGAGAATTTGTCAGTAACCCATATTATTCCAGTTTCAAAACAAAGTTCATAATTTCACCAATCAATGTTGGTTTATTAAAATAAGGTGACTATTATGTAACATTTCATTGTCATGAACCCTCGCTGATGTTAAAGCTCAGATTAGATTAAAGCAAATGTTTAAACAAATCAAAAACGGCATTTTATACATATTGCGCCATTGTTCAATACATATTCACTTCTTGCGTAATCTTTGGGTCATCCAGGTCCAAATGGGCTCCTGCCTCTTTTGGTTTGCCGCAGGGATTTTTCTTGGACTTTCTACTTTATATTTTATACACATCGGAAATTGGAGTGCTTCTTTCGTCCTGAGGGGTCCTAAATCAGCTTTATGCTGATGACACCCACGCAGGCCTATATACATGGTTCTGCCTCTCAAGCGGCTGCCCTTGTTCAAACCATGCAAATAGCCATTGACTCACTAAAGTCCTGGATGCAGCGGTGTATTGCCAAATTTGTAACAAAGGGTTCGCAGTTAGTATGTCCCTTTATGCTATGCCATATCGGTCACCGCCACAGTCAGTCAAATTACGATTAGGGGGTCTGGCGTCTGGGCCCACGAAGCTCCTTCAGCGGAGTTTCGGGTCCATCCGCCAAGCATTTTTCAGTGTTTGACGTCAAATGGAGCAAGTTTTTCTATTTCTTTTTTGTTTCGTAAGAAGTCTTTCGAATAGTCTTTTTAGGACATAAACAAATAAGCAAAATTAAATTAAATTTTTATTATTGACGCAGCAGTAGTTAGAACAGAATTAATTTGAGTGTAAATAAATCGACTAGGCTAATTTCCACAATTCCTCTTCGTTTAATGAGTATTTTCTAGGTACGCTATTTTTAACTCGGGTATCATTTGCGTCCCTATGCCCTCTCAACCAGGTTTTTACATAAGGTACCGGATCAAAAGCAGTTACAGGTTTGCCCAAATGTTTTATGCTCATCCAGGCACGATAAATTTATCACCAACAATTTGTTTCTCTCATTCGTCGCAATATCGTTCATTATACTAAAGCCACGTTCAGCTTCTGCACTACTTCGGATATCTTCGTTCACATGATCCGATTTTATTTTTTTGAAATTAGTAGTTGATTTTAGGCATATTTATTATTTTGAACTAACGGTTCGCACGAACCTGACCGAACCGGCTCCAACCACCGCTGCCTGGATGTCGAACAATCGGCTCCGACTCAACCCTACTAAAAACCGAATTTATCTGGCTTGGGACTCTGCAACATCTGGCAAAGATTGACTTAGTTTCACTCTCTGCTGATTTTCTCTGCTTTACTTTTTTTCGCCACATATGGGCGCGACCTTGGAGTCATTCTTGACCAGAAGCTCTTCTTTGACCAGAAGCTCTTCTTCGCCCAGCATGTTAACTATACTTTTTTAGTCCGAACTTTCGGCCGAAGAAGCTCCCCGCATTTCAGAATGTTCAAGCTTCGATAAACTTACTGAGAGTGTACTCACTTCATTTCCTATGCTCGTGTCAAAACCGATTGTAACTTGTGGAAAAGCCAGTGGCGATAGCACTTGGTAACTTCTTCTCCACTTTAGGTGACCGCCTCCTTTCGTCTGAGACTCATAATTTTAGCAGGTCCTAAACAACGCAATCACATGACGGTCACATGCAGTGACATGCTATGCTTATTAACCCCTTATTCTAAGCAATGAGTAAATACCAATCACACAGTCAGCCAGGGCATAAGACAACGCTCGCTTCCAAAACGCACCTTGCACGGAGTAGAGCAAGTTTCGTTTTGACGAGATACAATGTGCGTTTAATTTCTAATTATTGACTAAGTAAAACAGTAAGGAGTCATATTATTTCTGTCAATTGTGAATAAATGCCGGAACGTTAAGTTAAGCAGAGAGCGTACCAGCTGACGAGTACCGAATGTGCAAAACCTTCTAGGCAATTTTCTGATGCAGCAGAGAAGGTTAGCTCAACTTTAGGCATGATAAAAGAGACAAGTCATCTGAAACAAGGACTCTGTATTGAGCCTATGTCAGTTACAATACTGCCAATTTGCAGAGGTTTGACGCAGACTAAACATCTTCTGAATCACTTATAAGTCATAACCCTTGTTCTTGTCATGAGTGCCCACTCGATATGACTCGTCTACACCACTGGTCCTTTCATATAATAATGGCTCCTTACGACTTGACCATAGTCGTCAATCCAAGTTTCTGCACATATTCGATTCAAACCAGTAGAATTAACGACCCTCGATTGATGCTAAACCCATTATTCTAGAGGCATATTCTGGAAGCCCATCGATTAAATTAGACATTAGACATTTTAATTATTGACAGCAGACATCTTATCGGCTTTAGGACAAGTTGGAAAGCAAAGGCAACTCCTAATGTTCACTGTTTATTTAGACCACATTTATAAATTACAGGTATTAATCTTAATTAAGACAGTGCATATGTATAAATGATAATTACCAATCATTATAGTCTATCTTAATTATATAATGAAGTTTGATCAAATTATGACTATTATGCAATTTCGTGTGAAGCATTTGTCAAAATATTCGGTTCAACATTCATTAATTCGCCTTGGATGTTTGAAAATCAGATCAAATGAATGAGAAGCTAAAACTGCCCAAAGGTAGGTTTAAGCACAGACAGAAGCATATATCCTCTAATAAGCTCTCTGTTTTTACAACGTTAAGACTCGTGAAAACATTTATTAAACATGGTCTACTTGAACTTCAGATAATCTTAAAAAAATATTCAAAACAAAACCGGGATGTAATGTAATCAAGCAAATCAGCAGTGCGCTCAACGGGTGTATGAGAACAGAAAGGTCTTAAGGCGTCATTGAAAATGTCAAGATGAGAGGGTCAGTAACTCCAGGTGCAGGGACTGTGGAAGACAGTTCCAAGCTGAAGGGTCTTCTGCCATTGAAATTCATAATATCAATGAGAAACACATACTACACGGTATAACGATAAAAATGAATTTTAATCTTAGTCATAATATACCTGTTACATAATATAAAGTTTGCATGACAAGTCAACATCGAAAACTTAGCAAAATAACTTAGCAAAATAACATAGAATGAATTACAAGAAATTAACAGAAATTCAAAACCAATGATAGTTTCCTACAAAATGAATAAATGGTCATCTCCCCAATATATGGTCCCTTACACATAGTCTATATTCCTATCTCAAGACTTTGCAACATCAATGTTTCAAGTGTAGTTTTAACCAAAGTCAAGTGACACATCACACCATGAACTCAAGCAACCAAAATTCCATACCACAATTCAAACACTGGTGTTACTTGATCCAAAATCGTTAAGGCATACGGTTAAGTTATACGCGGCAGCACCAAACAAGTAATGGCTAACCTGCAAATCATAGTCAAAAAAAAACATGACTGGACCGATCTGTTTTGGCTTACTAGTCATGCATGACTACTGAGGTTACTTTGACTAAGATCAGATTTTGACTTAGATTCTCGACTTTAACATGACTCTGTTATGATATCACCTCATACAAACATCGATTGATGTCCTTTCTGCATTATTACAATAGTGCTATAGCAATATTTAGATCAGGTAATAGCCATAATAACATCGACAATGTTTGCCCGTATTACTTAAGTTGGTATAAACAATATTTACCTCCAAACCGACGTCATTCATTAGCAAACAATACTGACTGCAGATGTCGCCAAGACTGAAAGTTAATATATTTTCAAACATAGAGTAGTTTAACACTTGAACGACGATCTGTACTGGCTTCCCAGTCACTCACATTCATCACTAAAGCATCAAAGGCACATGGTCTGTTGTTCAAATATGGAGGAAACCTCAAAGTTATTTCACCTAAAGTCAGAGATCATTGAACAAAACCTTAAGTCATTGTAAACACAACAAAAGACTAGCGCATTGTGAACAAAGTAATTACAAAAGTGTTTTGGCACATTGATTGATTAGCTTCATTTGACCACAAAAGCATGTTGACATCATCAGGCCTGTTTATCTAAATTAAAAATTTCACAACTTGACTATACTTATCATGTTTAAATTTGCTACAGAAACATTTCAATACATTTTACATTTCAAAATGTGCAACTCTAGCACAAAGTGCCTAACACAAGTTAACCTTGTATCATCCAATACATAGAAATAAGTAAAGCTTAGTAACATGGCTTAATATTTAGTAATGTATTCGACATTAGATTGTCCAGAACAACAGACTCCTTTACAAACACTAGTCATTTATATCCTTCAGGCAGACATGAATTTGTCATCGCTGTTTACAAACAGCCACGAAAAAGGCAAATCCCAACCGACTAGCACGAACATCAGAAGGACACCGGTTCAATACCCGCTAGTCCCATAAGGTTGACTTAGCCAGATGACAAATATAAAATTAGCATGAGGACATATGGACACCTTGCTGGCTGCCAAACAGTAATATTCTACACTCATTAAACTTGTTAACAAATGTTACTACCATTTCATGTAATCTTAGACTACTGCATACTTGTCAGCTTGAGCTAAACAAATATTATACAATGTCACATTTTAAAAATATCTGTTAAATGAGCATTCTATTAAACATGAAAGGACACCCAATATTATGATATAGTCAAAAGCTATACCAAAATAGAAAAGGTGATAAAATTCTTTATTTTATCTAAATGCTTCAATTAACACTGCATGAACAGAAAATCTGATTTCAGAAAGACATAGATAGGTCCATTGTGATAAAGCCACAAAACAATTAAAGATAATTTATTGGATAATAAACCAGGTAATACCCAGTGGCTTAAGATCCACTGGAATCTCGACACTGTAGCCTCGATCAAGGGTAAACTGCATTGGATCAGCCCCTTGTTCCGAAATGACTGCAACGTCGGTAAGGCCAGTGTAATAAAGAGGCAAAATCAGTGTAGTCGAGATATCATTGTGGGTCGGATTGAAGACCATAGCCAGACCTTTGTTAACAAGTTGTGGATTGACATGCATGAAACTGTCGATATCCTGCATGTCAGCTCTCTGCACGTGGATGATATCACTGGTAAGAATATCACGATATTTCTTGTAGAAGCTGACCCACTTGATAACAAGTGCTCTGGTTTCATTGCTGTCATACAGACGATATCCTCGATAGCAAGCGGCCACTCCTGCACCAAAGTACTGCGCCAAACCCCACTCGTACTCCACGATGTGTTGAGAAAGAGGCTCAAACTGGGCTGGTTCTCCGCCTCCGTGGTACTGAACCAACGGCAAAAACATCCAGCCAACTGAGGGAATGTAGGCGAAGGTATCATCGTACATCCCCTGGCGACTGACGCTAATATCCTGCCAACGAGGAAGAGAATACTGATTCTCGTCATAACCCATGCCTATAAATATAACACATTAGCATTCATACTGATTATTCTGTTAAAATGCTATCTTGCACTGGTCTGTCTTTCAGTACATAACTAGCCGTACAACCAGCTTCGACTGGGATTGAATATTGAACTCGGCAGATGCACCTCTTTGCCCATGAAATTGTTTCCATGTCTTCCAGATGATGTCCTGATTGGGAATGTTTCGTTTCCGAACCTTCTTTTGTAACCATAACCATAACCATGTGTTTTATTGTACCAAACATAAACATAAGCAATTATCATTTTGGAACAGAAGAACAAAATTGGAAGGGTACAATTGGGATAAAACATAAACCCTAAAGGGACCAACTGGTCCCGCTAACAGGGCCATCCTTTCTAAAAGTTCACGACAGCAGGTTAAACATAAGATGGCATAAAGTAGACTAACTTAACTAGTTAACTAAAAGAACAAGAGTGACATACAGAAAGTGCACAAAATGTTATCACACAAAATTAGAAAACAGGTCATCTTTAAGTTTAGATTTGAAGAGATAGTAGCTGTTAACACCACGTATTTCAACAGGGGTTTGATTCAGGCAATTGGGCCAGCACATTTGATGGAAAATTTTCTTGTATTGTCCTACCAAAAACAGGTCCATAATTTTGAGAGGAGCATAGTCTGTAAGGATTAACAGTGGAAGTAAGGGTAAAGTAGTTCCAGAACACAGAGGGCAACTGATTGCTGGTGTATCTATACATGAACTCGTTTAATTGCAGAAGTTTTATTTGGTCAAGCCTAGGTATTAGAAGCCGACTGAAAATGTGGTCTATGTTATGGAGGTAAGACAGGCCAGTGATCATGCACATTGCCTTCCTTTGTGTGTAGTCTATTGAGTCTAGATTGGTAGTTAGATGCCCAAATTAAATTGCAGTATGTTAAGTATGGATGAATCATAGTGAAATATAAGTTAGTTCGGATGTTTGCAAGTAACAAATAGGCAATTCTTGACAAAATTCAAGCACATTAGAGAAACTCTAGATTCCACTCTACTTTATATATTTAAGCAAATAAACTTTGTAAACCAACAGGATCATACGAGAGAAAACAGAACAAGAAGACATCAAGAGCAACATCAGAAGGAGAGGACTAAGGTGGATGGGGCATGTCTGTCGCATGGAGGAGAAGAGAAGCGCTAAACAGGTGATGTGTTAGTGTGCGGGAGAGCGACGGAGGAGAGGAAGACCGAGAAAAAACTGGCCAGAGACCATAAGAGATGACCTAAAATGTTTGGAGATATCGTGGGAGAAGGCGGAGACATTGGCTTTGGATAGAGACGAATGGAAGAATTGCGTTGCCCAATGTGTAGACCTACACAGGAAGGCCCAAGTACTAGTACAACTCTGTAAATTGCACTTTACTGCATATTTAAACTAATAAGTTTAAAATACATTTTATCACTTATTTTTTTAATAACTCACGATCTGCACCAGTAAAGAATAGAAATACAAGAAAAACATTTTTTTAAACATCTACCTTCACAAGCATTCTAACCTGTTTTGCTGCCACCTTGGTAGAAATAGTTGTCTGGTTGGTTAATGTAGATCTCCTTTTCTCTCAGAATCTTGTAGTACTGAGACTGAAGTTTCAGTTGCCAATAAATTGAATCTTCCTTTCCTCGATGGTGAGAGTGGTTTGTTGAGCTGCAGGAATAGCCAGGGTACGGCCCATCAGTTTCAACCATTGTTAGACCAGTTTTGTCCATGAAGTGCAAGGAGTGACTCAACAGATGTTCATACCATCCAGAAGCTATGCATGCACCATTTCCACCTTGGTCCATCCAATCACGGCGTACATTTCTCGACCAGACGATGAGATCGTAACCTCCGACCTCAATGCCTCTATGCCTTGCATACGAGATATCGTCCCTCATCAACTTCAAGTATGTGTGATTATCCGACTCTAGATCAAAACTTGATCCGAAACTAAAGATCATCATCTCGAAGCCAACGTCAGCCATCTGGTCAAGGACTGCACGAATCGAAGATGAATCAGATTTGACCATGTGGAAGAAAATCGGGTTTTCCTGGGTGTGTGGAGCCAACAAACGCAGTTTCTTTCTCACTGCAAGACCAAATCGCTCTGGATCAGAAGAACCTATCACCAACTCATGGACTCGAAAAGATTCAAATCCGTACATCAGCGAAACCAATCCAGACTGTGGATAGGTACAGTTGACCGACTGCTGGAATGATCCAGGCATTGAGCTCTGAGAAGGGTCAGTGGACCAAGTACATGGTGTGTGTGGTACATCGTTCTCAATATGCAACCAACCATACCCACCATGGGCCCACTGCCAGTTCACTGAAAGATGTTCAATAGAGTTCACAAACACCTCGACCTTATCTCTCACTTCAGGAAGGCCATCAATGCTCACCCACTTTGCCAACAAAGGAATGCCATCATACATCTCGTAGTGGACTGTAACAGTGACTCCCTGGTGATATTTTGGAGCCCAAAACGGAGCCCTGAACAAGACATCCAACCTCAGACCTGCCGGAGGCCATACTATGTCTGCAGGGGCAAATCTTCTTGGCCGATATGGAAACGGAGCTTCTGGCTTTGACGTCCTATGAGAAACGTAGTGAAAAGCATCTGGATTGAAGGCCATGTCTGCAGCTAAAGCTGTTCTGTTGAGGTAAGCTCGCAGAATGTTCGTGATAAGGCCGCCCACATTGTAAAATAGTCCATCTATGTCTATCACAGATTCTGGACTGATCGCTCTCAGAAGAGACTGTCGCTTCTCGTGAGAGTAGAAGTCAATCGTCACGAAGTCGGGCTTCAGTAGAAAGTCACGTGAGATGAGTCCGTTTGTGAGACGGATTTGGTCCGGATTAACCTGAACCAGCTGAGTGGGAGTGGTGACTTTTGTCACCAGCCAGTCAGGAAAGGCCGCATGGACCTCTGTTAATGTACAAACCATCCACAATGTCACAATTGTTCGCCATAATAAGTCTTTGGCCATGCCGAATGACTATAATCAGTAAAGACTCGCTGAATATGGTGATGTATGCCTACAAAGAATAAAAATAGCAATTGTGTAAATGTATATAGTCAAGTGAAAGTCAGTCACAAGTTATATACTGTAATAAAAGTTATTAATGAAATATAAATTCTGCTTTATAAAACAATACTTGATTGCCAGTATTGATATTGGATATAATTTTCCATTTCCGAGTCTCATTGGAAAACCTGTTTGACAGCAACCATCGGCCGTTGTCCATAGCATGGTGCTATGGAAGCTCTTGGGAATATAGGTAACTTCCAGAGGTGTAACAAGGTTTATAAAGGTGCGGGGCATAAAAAATATCTTGCAGGAATTCAAAAAAAATTTTGCACCCCCACTTTTTGAATTTTACCCTTCACAAATTTGACAAATTGGGGTCTTAAATTATCTGAATAAAAGTCATCTTATCATAGCTACTCCATAGAAATGAGATATGCAGGACGCTTTTAAAGTATACACTCTAAAGTAGGCCTACTTTTTGTACAATATACAGTAACATTGCATGCAAATTAATCTTTTCAATCATCATGAGGCTTGTAACATGGTCATTGCAATAGCGCTTAGGTTGGATGCCAAATAAATTTTGGCTTTAACATGCAGCAAGATTCATGTCAACGTATAAGTTATTTAGATCTAATATTTTATATGCATGTACACAGACATTTCTCTAGCGCCTTTGCAATTACCTACTTAATATGCCAGAGTTTTGGTTGGAATTTCATGTTTAATCAATGACTACACATTTACATGTTCAATATGTCAGAGTGTTGATCAGGATTTCATGTTAGTCAATGATTAAAAGCAACTATAATGTGGCTATAAATGGTCGAGTACATTTGGCTGGTGATAACAAGGCAAATTTTAAAAAATTCAATAAGCAGATTCTTAATTGGTCAAAAATGTCGGGATTTAGGTGGAAGTGCAGTACTTGAGCTAACCTTGAGATTGCTCCGAATGTATGAAGTACTTACAACATAATTTCCATGGCCTTTGCATATGAAGGTGGAAACCCATTCATCATTCACTCTCGGAGCTTCCCACTTGA
Source organism: Bimastos eiseni (assembly GCA_959347315.1). Lineage (NCBI taxonomy): Eukaryota > Metazoa > Annelida > Clitellata > Crassiclitellata > Lumbricidae > Bimastos > Bimastos eiseni. The sequence goes on from OY365811.1 coordinate 1,472,927, forward strand.
AGTGTTAGGTCAGTGCAACACTCGTTTATTGTGAGATCACTTGGTTGACATATTGCAATCAATAGCAGAGATTAATTTAGTATTGCCAATTTAAAAATGAGTGAGTTTCTCATCCAATTAAAAACCCTGGGTCATCATGGTCAACGGGACAACTTTCGATTCGTAAATTGGATTCTCGGGATACAATTTTTGTCATACTCAGACTGCAAAAAATAGAAGTCATGGGTCACGATTGTACACTCGAACTGAATGATGGCTGGAAGAAAGACCGATCGTGCACTAGACTTACGTAGAACTATAGATCGCCACAGTCTTTCACCAGCCTCCATCACCAAGACAGTAGTTGGACGCAAGTCTTCCATGCTAGGAACATCTCATTTTAGCGGAGTTGGGTAGGAGGTGCATGTTCCAACAGACATTTCCAATCAAATTTGTGCCCTGGCAGGGATCTGAACCCCAACTTCATGATTGTAGACCAACCACAAGACTATTTCTTTAGCCAATGATGAATATTCTATTGTCCGACATTTTCTGTGGTTTGGGTAGGAACAAAGTGATACATTATAGATGAATGAATAACCAAACATGCATTAGTCTACTTTATAAATGACAGTTTTTATACCTGCAATAAGTAAGAACGGATTGTAAAAACAAACTTTGAACTGTTGGAAATTTATTGACCCACAATACCTTAATCATGAAATATAGAAAGCTATTGCAGAAATATAAAAAAATGGAACCGATTTGGGGACACTGAGCACTAAAACTGCCCCAGTTTAAAAAATGAGGGGCCAGTGCCCCCTCTGGCCTCCCGCTTGCTACACCCTTGGTGACTTCAACCCCACAAAAGGACTACTTATTAGGAATGGACTCATTAATATATTCTTTAATAACTCAACTAGCTTTCTTCAGACCTTCAAATTTTAAGTGAACATCATAAGTCTGCAAGCAAGACAACTTTAATAACTGTATCATACCAAACCGCCTATCAAATCCCCTACTTCAAAACATTTTATTTTCCTACAACTATCAATGCATTAACGTTATTTTACTCAAAAGAAACGCTGAAAGAAACGCTGAAAGAAACGCCGAAAGAAACGCCTCATCAGCGCAGGGCAACTTCTCATGCGACGCTGAGCAAGTACTTCCCGAAATTAGTCAGACCCTGAGAGCCTCTATTAACTTTTTATAACACCAGTCATATGACGGTCAGTATTTCATGCCTACTAAGTGCTTCAATTCAGCTTCAATTAAAGCTACTCAAAAGGACGAAATACGGATGAATAATCGTAAGCTCTGTTTAAGCTACAGAATTTTCTAGCTTATGGTAAACATATCGCACCTTTGCTTGGCTGGATATTGCTGTTCAACGCCACTGCGTCATAATACAGATAATTAGCGTTGCCCGCCTCCTTTCTTTAGGCTAGGGACTGGCAATCCCTGAGCACGAGCAGCCTCGGAGTTATCGCACCTCGGAGTTATTGCACCTATAATAATTTAGCTGTTTACAAACAATGAGTTCTGAACAACTTATTGAGTACTACAACGTTAAAGCCCCTACTGCATTTGGTTAAATAAGGTTTCGGGCCTACGACACATGCCCTTGGTGCAGACTGTCTGCAGATGTGCATTTTATGGACTCCAGGTCAACTTCAACTACGCTTTTTTATTGCTAAAACATTCACATGACTCAGACCAGACAAAGTCTAAACTTTAAAATCGTAATTCTATTGTCTAGCAAAGAAACAAAGTAATCAATCATTTTAAGCCTTAATTAATAAAAAAATTGTGTTTTAAACTGTTTACTATGTCTCGCAACTTCTGCACCCTGTCCAGCGCGTTCTTTACTCTAAATCACACGAACGCGGAAAGATTCAAATGAATGAGTCATAGTCACAATGCTCCAAGTCATTTGCACCAATAAGAAAGAGTCTGAAGAGCACTAACGTATAACGACTATTATAGCTGCTGGTGGCTAGACAACTTTTACCTCGACCCAGTAATAGTATGCAAGTAGGTCAAGTATCATAATCGTTATCTCCGGCGTTCTGAAGCCCAAAGCGGAAGGCTTATTCACGAGCGTACGCGTAGGTCATAGAGCTTATCGTAATCTCCAAACTTCTAAGGCGCCACACGAAGAGCACCGACTCATTCACGAGCGCTGCGTCAAATCAAAGGGGTCATCCAATGGGTAGTCCAGGCGAGGTCAAGATCGATCTGGTTTCCAGCGGGGCAGAGGAGTCAGTGAAGAGGGTGTTGACCGTGTTGGTTAGGGCCAGATGAAAGGCGAAGAACGAGGCGAGTCAGAGTAGAGCAGTAGGCCTAGGTCTATCAAAGTTCTTGAAGAGATGGCGCTTTAATTTTGAGTGGAACGCCAGAGAGTGATGGATAGAGGTTCCTGAGGTTGACCAAGATGATTGTGGGTGATTGGCAGCGATCATGAGAGAGGAATCTAAAAATCTAAAACTTGCGGAATTCAGAGGGGGATCACCAACAAACTCTCTTCGCTTAATAATAGAATCAATGCGCGATATCACATTATGAAGGACTACTAGTCTTGACTGTCTTGTGGAGTCAACACAATGCAATACCAATTAATTTGATTTTGATATGCAACAATAGAATACAAAGGTATGGTTAGATTGGTTAGAGCGATCAGCCCGTAACACTCAGTGTGCGCTGCGTGAGCAGGTTCGACTTTCGTCCGAGGCGTCAGTCACTGTGTAGGGACCTTGAGCAAGTCCTGCGCGCACAATTGCTCTGAAGTAGCTAGGCCTGCAACTGCAATTGCGTCGCCGAGACGTGTGTGCACTTCCGTGGTCGACTTGTAGTGTTAAAGGCTTAAAGCGCATTTATATGGAGTAATTATGATAAGATGACTTTTGGTAAGATAATTTGTGCCCCATTTTTCATATTTCTGGAGGGCTAAATTAAAAAGTGGGGGGGGGGCAAGATAATTTTTTTTGCGCTTCGTGGAATATTTTGCAAATTATGCCTCCACACTTTTCAAAACCTTGTTACACTTCTGCACACATACATAGGCCTACATAGACGTATACAAACTATGCGTGGATTCTAAACAAGACTAACAGGCCTATCAATGATTTCATGTATATATATATATATATATATATATATATATATATATACCCTCGTGTCTTGTCTAAATGGTGGCTTGTGGCGAA